>CAAKHC010012975.1:0-13005 GCA_901007825.1 Macroramphosus scolopax
TTATCTACACTAAAGTCACTTACCAGCCTGCAAAATGTTTTTGTATTTTACTTTAACTTGCTGCCAGGTCCTTTTCTGGCCAGACAAGTTTGTTCTTTATGAAGGATAGAAAGATAAAATAGACAAAAACATGAGAAAAATAGATTAAACAGATAACACTGATACACATTGTGGATAATTGTTTCCATTAATTATACTCTACATTTCCTGAGTAACATGCACTTCTACTGGTCACATTTAAAGCAGTGTACAACTGTTGATTAGTGGACTTGAAAATTAACTTTAGTCCTTTAATTGTAATTATGACAGTATGACTAATTGTACAATTTTGGATTACTTACGCACTAAGCCGGTCTGCAGTTGTCTGCCAGGCGTTCTCTCTTTCCTTGATGAAATGACTTGTATTGCCTTTTTGTGTTATTATATGTTTTATTTCTCAATAAAACTCCATGACAAGTTGTTGCTCAGCTGCCGTGACGAACGAAGCGCGACTTTTTTCCACTGTTCCATCCGTGATTCTGTGATCGATCCTGTGGTCTATGTAAGAATGCCGTGCACACGCACTTATCCCGACTCGTTACACCTGGCTTGAATTAGCCGGACCTTTTAATCCTGGCTCTGCGTACGTGCAACCGAATAAGCCAGGATGCGAAGATCAGGCTAGTTCAAGCCGCGCTTACTCAATTATCCTGGATTTCCTAATCCTGGTTTTGTGCAATACCCCCCTGGTGTGACTGCAGGTAATTCTCTCTCTCTCTCTGTCCGTGTGTCTCTCGGCCAGGGAGCTGTTGAGTTTCAAGAGTTTTGTGAGTCTGGTGGATTTGAGACGAGCCTCCGTCCTCGTCCTGCTGTCCCTGCTGCCCGTCCCCCTCCAGTTTGAATCTGTTCAGGTAGAGGGAAACACACACACACACACACACTGTCAACAGACTGGAGGTCTAACGTCTGGAACACAGCCCGTATGATTGAGATGAGATGTTCCATTGGGGGGTGCAGGGTTGGTTTGAGGGGTCCAGACCCTTTGAAGACTGGACCTGAGTCTTTATTCTCTGAAGAATAGAACTCCTACATTCAGGTGTTTGTGTGTTCAGGTGTCACTGAAGGGGCAGTTCAGTGGTGATGACGTCCCAGCAGGTGACGGCCCGTCTCCGAGGACCCGTCTCATCAATGTTGTGATTGGAGCTCTGCAGACAGAGACTGACAGCGCCAACATACAGATCATACTCGGTCAGCTAAAACAGATGTTTTAGTTGTTTTACAAAACTTTTCATCTGACGGATTCACCCTGATGTTTTATTGAGCTCTTGTTCCTCTGTAGCGGCCATGTTGACCCTGGTGCAGGACGCTGCTCAACTAGAGGCTGCTGGGAAACCTCAGCAGGTGAGGGGACATCGACCGACATCCACCGACCCCCACCGACATCCACCGACCTCTACCGACATCCACCGACCTCTACCGACATCCACTGACCTCGACCGACATCCACCGACCCCCACCGACATCCACCGACATCCACCGACCTCCACCGACATCCACTGACCTCTACCGACATCCACCGACCTCTACCGACATCCACCGACCTCTACCGACCCCCACTGACCTCTACCGACATCCACCGACCTCTACCGACATCCACCGACCTCTACCGACATCCACTGACCTCTACCGACTTCTACTGACGTCAGGTAACCTTTACTGACCTCTACTGAACTCCATTGACCTGCTTGCACTTACTGACACTTTTTGATGTCAAGCTCGCAGTACTCAGCTGATAGTTTGGGTTTGTTAAACCACATCCATTTTTTGAGTGACAGCATGTTGGACCAAGTAGACGCTGTCGGACTGAGGGAACCAGTGGGACCAGTCCAACCAGAGGAGCCAGCAGTTAACTGACTTATTTTAAATCATATCATAATATTCACTTTTCATGTGATGTGACTCTGAGAGAAATGTTGTGTGTTGCCATGGTGACCAGCCGTCCCGTCAGACACAGCAGGCGTCCTGTGGGTTCGGTTTGTGCGTCTGCTGACTCAGCGTCTGACAGCTCAGTGGAGGAATGACTCAGCAGTTTGTCTGTCTGTACTGGAAGTACTTGGAGGACTGGCCAAGGTGCTGACACACACACACGGAACCTTAACTCACCTGAAACCGCTTCAGGATCTAAACCGGACTGCAACATGTCCTGCTCGCCTGCAGGTGGAGGTGAGGGTGGAGGAGTCTGAGAAGAGGCGAGCCATCAGTTCAGTCTGTGGTTACATCGTGTTTCAGTGCGGTCGTCCTCCTCCACTTCACTCGAGAGATCTTCACTCCATCATCGTCGCAGCTTTTTACTGCCTCAACACCTGGTTAACACAACACCCTGCCATGCTGGACCACCAGGTAACTAAAGACTAACCTCCAGGTAACCACTGACTAACCTCCAGGTAACCACTGACTAACCACCAGGTAACTAAAGACTAACCTCCAGGTAACCACTGACTAACCTCCAGGTAACCACTGACTAACCACCAGGTAACCACTGACTAACCTCCAGGTAACCAATGACTAACCACCAGGTAACCACTGACTAACCACCAGGTAACCACTGACTAACCACCAGGTAACCACTGACTAACCTCCAGGTAACTAACCACTGACTAACCTCCAGGTAACCACTGACTAACCTCCAGGTAACCACTGACTAACCTCCAGGTAACCAATGACTAACCTCCAGGTAACCACTGACTAACCTCCAGGTAACCAATGACTAACCTCCAGGTAACTAATGACTAACCTCCAGGTAACCACTGACTAACCACCAGGTAACCAATGACTAACCTCCAGGTAACCACTGACTAACCTCCAGGTAACCAATGACTAACCTCCAGGTAACCACTGACTAACCTCCAGGTAACCACTGACTAACCTCCAGGTAACTGTGTGTGTATTTGTGTATCTTCAGGGTTGTTTGTTGGAGGTTCTTGAGATCATAGAATTGGGGATTTCCGGCAGTAAGTCCAGACAGGAACAGGAAGTGAGGAGTAAAGAAGACAAAGAGCTGAACCCGGCGTCTCAGAGGGTGAAGGAGGCGTCTGAGGCCACGCTGAGCTGGTGATGACAACAAACACACCCTGAAAAACACACTGGAATCAGCTGTGATGGACCTCAGCTGGATGGATCAGAAGGTCTCATCTCGTCTGGTCTCTGTTCATATCTCAGTGTTATGCAGGTTTCAGGAGCGCTTCCGTTTGTTGGCAGCTCGCCGGAGGAGGACGCTCTGATTGGCTGCTGCAGGATGACTGACACATGTCTGAAGAGGTTCAGATATTTTGTGGTGGACAGCTCTGTGATCCTCGCCATGCTGGAGCAGCCAGGACCTGAACACGGTACCTTCTGGAAACAGGAGATGTTCTACACACACTCTTGGACCAGTTCCCCGATACATCCTGAAGTACAGCTGCTCACCCGAACTCACAAAGCTTTAATATCACTAGATGCAGATGTACATGACTGATGTCCAGAATAACATCAATAATCATTGTCTCATCTCCAGCTGCTGGTCAGATTAGAATATCATCAAAGTTGATTTATGTCAGTAATTCCATTCAGAAAGTGAAACTTGTATAATGTATACATTCATTCCACACAGACTGATTATTTCAAGTGTTTATTGTTTTTAATTTTGATGATTATTACTGACAACTAATGAAAACCACAAATTCAGTATCTCAGAAAATTAGAATATTGTGAAAAGGTTCAATATTGAAGACACCTGGTGCCTTTAAATGGTCCCTCAGTCCAGTTCTGTAGGCTACAATCACGGGGAAGACTGCTGACCTGACGATCATTGACACCTTGAACAAGGAGGGCAAGACACAAAAGGTCACTGCTAAAGAGGCTGGCTGTTCACAGAGCTCTGTGTCCAAGCAAATTAACAGAGATAGAAAACAGGGTACAAGCAGGAGGGATAACAAACCGATTCAAACAAAGATGGACTGCAGCTGGAGTCGGAGCTTCAACAACCACCACACACAGACGGATGAAGACGGGTTTCAGCTGTCTCAGTCCTTGTGTCAAGACACTCTTGAACAACAGACAGTGTCAGAAGCGTCCCGCCTGGGCTAAAGACAAAAAGGACTGGACGGCTGCTGAGTGGTCCAAAGTTCTGTTCTCAGATGAAAGTAGAGATACTGAATTTGGGATCTTCATTAGTTGTCAGTAATAATCAAATTAAAAGAAATAAACATTTGAAATAATCAGTCTGTGTGGAATGAATGAATATAATATACATGTAAACATACACTGACCTCGCTAATGGAGGAAGGTTCATGTTTAATTAATGTCTGAAATGAAACATTATGACATCACATGTTCAGGTGGAGACTGGTTCAGGGGAAAATAATAGTCAGATGTTCTCGTCGGACTAAAGTCTCAACATGGATCCAACTCTTCGTTTGTCAATCCAAGTTCACCAGTAGGGATCCAGATCTGACATGTTCTCGTATGTTATCGGTTGGTGCCTGCAGCGTCTCCGACATGTCCATCGCTCTCGGTGTTGATCAGAGGTCCATCAACACGTCACACCTGGACTCTACAGCTCCACCTGCTGCCCAGAGAAGGAAGAGCTCACACACAGATGAGCAGCGCTGTAAATATAACAACGTTAGAGTTGATGGAAACAGACATAAAGTGTAAAGAACCGTGTTTAGACTCTTCTGTCGATCTTCTGCAGCAACCTCTGACCCCAGATCACCATGGTGACGCTCAGGAGGTTGCCTGGATACAACATGGCGTCAAACATCCAAACATGCTTCCTGAGAGCATCGACAGAGCTCCTTCAGTGAAAGCAGATCTGAGTGTCCCGGGTCGGTGTGAGATGGTTCCTGAGGAGGTGGGTTCCTGATCCAGCTGAACATTCAATATCCAGGATCTTCCATCCAGTAATGAGTCACCTGTCAACTCTGCATCCTCGTCCGTCAGGTGCAGCAGCAGTTGAAGTGTCTACGAGCGGCGTTGAAGAGGCAGCGGCAGGCGGAGGCTCGGCCTCGGGGGAACAGCCGGTCGGGTCTCATCTCAGATTGTAGGCCGCCGCCTCCTGTCAGCCACTTCCAGACGGCCCGACTCTTCCTGTCCCACCTGGGACTGCTGACCCCCGAGACCCTGAAGGTACAGAGGACAGAGACAAGACGGAGACATACTTGCCTACTTCCTGCTGATTTCTATGTCTGTTGCCTGTCTCAACTCTCCCAGCTGTCCCGGGGCGTCCCGGCCCAGCTGGCCTCTCTGGATTCGACTCTTCCGGGTTTCTCTGAGGCTCTGAGACGTTTGGACCAGCTGCCGTCCAGATACTGTGACTCTGCCTTTGTCTTTTACATGAGGGCAGGACAGAGGACAGCTGCTGAGGTCACTAGAAACCTGTCTGTCTGTCTGTCTGTCTGTCTGTCTGTCTGTCTGTCTGTCTGTCTGTCTCGGTCCGGTCCGGTCCGGTCCGGTCCGGTCCGGTCCGGTCCGGTCCGGTCCGGTCCGGTCCGGTCCGGTCCGGTCCGGTCCGGTCCGGTCCGGTTCCCAGATCTTCTCTACAAACCAGGGATGTTGATGTTGATGTTGATGTTGAACTGTCTCTCTGTAGATCCTGAGGAATGTCGAGTCCAGCTGCAGCGTCTCCTCTCACTTCTTGGACTTCCTGTCAGCTCTCGGTCGGCCAGCCGAGGTGGGACGTCACCAGGCGGGCCGGACCAGCAGCATCGGTTCAGGTGAGCTGCTACTGACTGATGATGGTTTCAGGGGTCATCGGACATCTGAGGACTGTGTTTACTTGAAAAGTGATCGGCCTCGCTCTTTCTCCCAGAATTCTTTGCTGTGCTGGGTGCGAGTGGAGGGGGTGTGTTTAATGGAGAGAGGTTCGTCCTGACGTTCGCCGACGCTCTGACAGAGGTCACCTTCGTTGTCCCTTCATCATCATCACACAGTCAGTGGGAACACGTATCTGTTTTATTCCTGTCACCTCGTCTGAGCTTCATGTGCTGCTGGACGACCTGTCGGTCTGTAGGATGAGGTCATCCAAGCTTTTAATGGCAGCGGCCGGAGATTAAGCTCCGCCTACTCTCACTGTTTATAAAGAGAACATACAGAGAGCATGTAGAGAACATACAGAGAACATACAGAGAACATATGGAGAAAAGTCAAATAACCATATATATTGATCCTTTGTGGGTCTACATGTTTTTGTTTCTAGTCGATTGGTCGAAGCGTCCAGAGGAGGCGGAGCCTACAAAAGAGTCAACAGCAAACCTGAACAACCATTCAGAGGTCAGCCAAGACTCCGCCCCACAAATGTTTATCTGTCTGTCTGACCTGTCTGTCTGACTGTGTGTCACTCACTCACTCACTCACTCACTCACTCACTCACTCACTCACCTGTCTGTCAATCCAGAGTTCCCCGGATGAAGACATTCAGTCTTTCCGTCTGGTCTCGTCTAAACTTCTGATCGTCTGGGCCGAACACGTTGAAGATATCGGTAACTAGACGTCTGACATTACTAATCTCACTAACTGTGTAGCAGCAATACAACTACTAACTTCAGCTACCTTCATGTGGTTCACAATTGTAGCCGTCCCTGTAGTAACTCGTAGTACTGTCGGTATCAGTACCCAGGATTCCTCGTTGTTACTTCATGTTTGATGAAGTGAAGTCCAGATGGTCCAACCAGTCGCTCTGATCCCAGTTCATGAATCCAACCAGGTTTCTGACCAGTAACTGAGCTGACAAGGATCATAGACTGTAGAAAAGTGGATCCACAGCTGAAATGTCTTCAACCTGCGTCCTCCTCTGACTGGCTGTTACAGTTTCCTGAACATCAGTTTAATAATTTATAATATGGCAGCTGGATGTAGAAACTCCGAGGTCGGACCTTTCCTTCAGCGCCTGAATGCACCATCAGGAGTCAAGTCTCTTTCAATAGCTGGAAATGACTGTTGGGATTTTATATTTGGGATTAAATCAACTGATGCAGAAACACTGGAAGGTCCTTTAATGAATCAGAAGACCGAACCACAGCTTCACGTTGGTTATCTGATGAAGATGATGATGATGTTGTTGTTTCAGAGAGTTTCCCTGTTTTGGAGCTCCTGACAGAGAACAAACCCGAAACACAGAGCAGGTAAAACACAGTAAACACACAGTAAATACACAGTAAACACACAGTAAATACACAGTAAACACACAGTAAATACACAGTAAATACACAGTAAATACACAGTAAATACACAGTAAATACACAGTAAATACATAGTAAATACACAGTAAATACACAGTAAATACACAGTAAATACACAGTAAATACACAGTAAACACACAGTAAATACACAGTAAATACACAGTAAATACACAGTAAACACACAGTAAATACACAGTAAACACACAGTAAATACACAGTAAATACACAGGTTCTTAATGACAGCAGAACGTATAGTCTGTCTGTCTCTCTGACCCGTCTGTCTGTCTATCTGTCTGTCTGACAGTGTGTCGAACGTCCAGCTCGTCTTCATCCATCCTCTAAAATCTGGACTGTTCCACATTCGTTTCCGTGGAAACTCCAACGGCAAATTTGGTTCTGTTGTTCCACTGGTCAACGGCAGTGTGGTCAGCAGGAGGAGTCTGGGTCTGTCTGCCCCACCTGTCTGTCTGCCCCACCTGTCTGTCCCACCTGTCTGTCTGCCCACCTGTCTGCTCACCTGTCTGTCTGTCCCACCTGTCTGTCTGTCCCACCTGTCTGTCTGTCCCACCTGTCTGTCTGCCCCACCTGTCTGTCTGCTCCACCTGTCTGTCTGTCCCACCTGTCTGCCCACCTGTCTGTCTGCTTCACCTGTCTGTCTGTCCCACCTGTCTGCCCACCTGTCTGTCTGTCCCACCTGTCTGTCTGTCCCACCTGTGTTTCGGTCCCACCTGTCTGTCTGTCCCACCTGTCTGTCTGCCCCACCTGTCTGTCTGCCCACCTGTCTGTCTGCCCCACCTGTGTTTCGGTCCCACCTGTCTGTCTGCCCCACCTGTCTGTCTGTCCCACCTGTCTGTCTGCCCACCTGTCTGTCTGCCCACCTGTCTGTCTGCCCCACCTGTCTGTCTGCCCACCTGTCTGTCTGCCCCACCTGTCTGTCTGCCCACCTGTCTCTCTGATCTGTCTCACCTGTTTCTCTCTTCGTTCTCTGCCACCAGGTCTTCTGGTCAGAGAGACGGTGATCAACTGTTACCATCGGCGTAGATTGGAGAGTGACTCCGCCCCTCCCCCCCACGTCAGAAGGAAGCACATGATCAGTGACATCATCCTTCGCTACGGCAGCCGGCGCTCTGAGCCAGCGTTCTACAGCGCCCTATTTCAGGACACCTGACCTGATCTTACTGCTGCTGTCAATAAATGATCAATAACATTCAATGTGGTCTCTTATCCTGTAAAACCTCCTCACATGTATAACTGACAGCTGATTGGTCCTCAGCTGAGTGATGTCATCACATGGGACTGTTGAACCTTCAGTTTCTAAATTCACAACCAAAGGTGGTTGTCAGTGATGTCACAGCTCTCCTCTCCTCTCCTCCACCTCCGTCTTTTTACTCTCCTTCTCCATCACATCTTCTCGATCGCCCCTCTGCCTTCCTTCTCTCTTCTCCTTTTCTTTCTTTCTAGTTGTTCTGAAGCACACCACCTGCCTCTCCGGTTGCTATGGTTACCACTCTGTTACCACGTGACTCACAAGGATGACACTAAGACAAATTCCGATCAGTGTCCGTGTCACTTTTATCTCACTGATCAATCAGATAATCTGATCAGTTGGATGTTTTATCTCAGTGAGCTTGATCGATAACCCGCCAGTGACGTCATTCTGTTTCCTCTTTGTGCGGGAAGTCGGTGAGCTGGAGGAGAAATCTGCTGATCAGCATCTGCAGTCTGTCTGTCTCTGCGGGTTTAATCTTCCTCCATCTCTCTGTCCTCCTCCTCCGCTCCTCCGCCGTTCCATCGCTCCTCCTCTCCTCTTGTCTCCTCTTGTCTCCTCCGCTCCTCCTCTCCTCTGCTCCTCCGCTCCTCCTCCTCCTCCTCCTCTCTTTCCCCGCTCAGCAGCAGCGATGCTCCCGCCGGGCCTGGCCGGCCTCGGCGCTCCGTCCGCGGGCTGTCAGTGATCTGCAGGTTGGTTGCGGGTCGCGTCTCTCCGTCATGGTGCAGAAGTCCCGGAACGGGGGGGTGTTCCCCGGAGCACCGGCCGACCAGAGGAAGCTGAAGGTCGGCTTCGTTGGTCTGGAGGCGGGGGGGACCGAGTCCAGCAGGGACGGAGCTCTGCTCATAGCAGGTAACATCCGAACATCCACCGGGTCGGACTAATTAACGGGGTCGGAATGGAAGAGACGTGACGTCATGAGACGATACGGTGACCGCTGCTTGTGATGAAGAGGGATTAAATGGAAGCAGACCTGAGTGTTTGGACCAGTGAGGGGGGAGAACACTTTCTCTTTTAGTGGAAGTAAAGATGAAACATCGATCACTGTTTACTGGCAGAGAAATAACTGTTTTTGAAAGTCAATTTATTAATGAATAAAAAACATCTAAATGTTCACAATCAATTTATCTAGAAAACAATCCTGATATTGGTGAGTTGCAGGCTGAAACAGGAGATGTGGGGAAATGATCAAATATCAGTTGATGAACAGAAATGGACCGTTCAGAGATCCTGAACGTGACACCAGCGTCAACACTGAAGCTGTGTGCATCACGTCTGTCCACATCTGGAAGCGGTTCCACGGCAATATTGTTGATGGAGTCAGTATTTTTTACGAGAGCACTTGGTTGTTATTGTAACCATGACAACGACTGTCACACAACCTGAAGACATGATTCACAGCCAACCAGACTTCATCAGGTAGCATTGACGTGTGTTCGTGTGTGTGCGTGTGTGTGTGTGTGTGTGTGTGTGTGTGTGTGTGAGTGTGTGTGTGTGTGCGTGTGTGTGTGTGTTCGTGCTCAGGGGGGGACGAGGGTCCTCGCCGGCAGCGCAGCAGCGTCTCTGGGGGTAAGAAACCTCCCAAACGAAACGCCCTCTACCGGCGGCTACAGAACTTCCTGTACAACGTCCTGGAGCGGCCGCGGGGGTGGGCCTTCATCTACCACGCCTACGTGTGAGTACCCCCCCTCGGTCCGGGAGGAGCCACATGGGACCAGATGTTTGTACCATTATTGGAAGTGAATGTTGGAGCTTCATAGTGAGGTTGTGACTTCCTGCGTTCAGCTGGTGTCTCATTGTGATTATTATCAGCAGCAGAGCTCATCGACAGTGAAACATGTTCACAGATGAAACTGGTCCAACAGCTGAAGGTCTCTTAGGTCACTGATCAATAACTGAAGGCACATCTTCGATCAGGTGTCACCGTCTAAACTGTCCCCCTGAAACCCAGATCAGATATCAGCAACGAGACTCAGCTGCCGCTCTTCCTCCCCCTCTATCTCTGTCACCCCTCCTCCTCCTCCCTCCATCAACGTGTTGTTCTCTCTGTGCAGGTTCCTCCTGGTGTTCTCCTGTCTGGTTCTGTCGGTGTTCTCGACCATCAGAGAGTATGAGAAGAGTTCGGAGGATGCTCTGTACATCCTGGTAAACTGACAACACTGAATCAGATCAGTCAGTTGTTCTAGAGGATGAAGCTGCATGTGAACAGATAACATGGATCAAATAGTCTCTGTGATGCTGACGGTGTGAACAGGAAGTGGTGACCATCGTGGTGTTCGGGGTGGAGTACATGGTGAGGATCTGGGCTGCAGGCTGCTGCTGTCGGTACCGAGGATGGAGAGGACGACTCAAGTTCGCCCGCAAACCGTTCTGTGTCATCGGTGAGTCTGACGACTTAAACAACCTTTGTTACGGTGAGCGGGAGTCCACTGACCTGTCTGTCTGTCTGTCTGTCTGTCTGCCTGTCTGTCTGTCTGTCTGTCTGTCTGTCTGTCTGTCTGTCTGTCTGTCTGTCTGTCTGTCTGTCTGTCTGTCTGTCTGTCTGTCTGTCTGTCTGTCTGTAGACATTATGGTGTTGATTGCGTCCATATCAGTGTTGGCGGCGGGGACGCAGGGAAACGTCTTTGCCACATCAGCTATCCGGTCGCTGCGCTTCCTTCAGATTCTGAGGATGATTCGGATGGACCGACGAGGAGGAACATGGAAGCTGCTGGGCTCAGTGGTGTACGCCCACAGCAAGGTACCTGTCTGTCTGTCTGTCTGTCTGTCTGTCTGTCTGTCTGAAGGACAGAGACCCATCAGAGGATGATTGTAGTAATGAGTTGATGTATCACTCAGAGGTTGAATGGTTTAACTTTAGCCTCAGATTTCCATCTGAACCCCAGCAGACATCACTGGAGGAGAGATGGATGTTCAGCTTGTTGTTGTTCCTCACATGAAGGGTTAAGATGAATTAAGATGAATCTATCGTCAGTCAGAGTTCAGCGAAGGACTTCACATGGTCTCTCTCTCTGCAGGAGCTGATCACAGCCTGGTACATCGGCTTCTTGTGTCTCATTCTGGCCAGTTTCCTTGTTTATCTGGCAGAAAAAGAAGACAACGAGCAGTTTGAGACGTACGCCGACGCCCTCTGGTGGGGCCTGGTGAGGGTGACACTAACACACACCGGCTTCCTCAGGGATTCATGTTCCTGTCCACAGGTAAAGGTTTTAGAGACATCAGTCGTCTCTCCTCCTCCGTAATCCGATTTGTCTCCGTTAGATCACCTTGACAACCATCGGTTATGGAGATAAATTCCCGATCACCTGGAACGGACGTCTGCTGGCTGCAACCTTCACTCTGATTGGAGTTTCCTTCTTTGCTCTGCCGGCTGTGAGTCAACGTGTCACCTGAGTTTACCTGATACAGGTGAACCTGCAGCTGCTTGATCCAGCTCACCTGTCTGTCTGTCTGTCTGTCTGTCTGTCTGTCTGTCTGTCTGTCTGTCTGCCTGTCTGTCTGTTTCAGGGGATCCTGGGTTCTGGTTTTGCTCTGAAGGTTCAGGAGCAGCACAGACAGAAACACTTTGAGAAGAGACGGAACCCAGCAGCTGGACTCATCCAGGTATGTTGTTAAAACATCTGGACTTTTTAATCCAATTTATCACACGATTTTGTAGTTAATATATAAAACAAATTTAAATTCAGATTAATAATTCACATCAGCCTCTGATAGCAGGAGTTCAGTTCAGCAGCGTTCCGAGCTGCTCAGTCAGCACCAGGTGGCGCTGCTGGACGCCAGAGAGCAAAGTGCAGCAGCAGCAGCAGCAGCGATGGAAGCCTGGTGGAAGCGATGGTTAGAGCCTGGTGGAAGCGATGGTTAGAGCCTGGTGGAAGCGATGGTTAGAGCCTGGTGGAAGCGATGGTTAGAGCCTGGTGGAAGCGATGGTTAGTGCCTGGTGGAAGCGATGGTTAGAGCCTGGTGGAAGCGATGGTTAGTGCCTGGTGGAAGCGATGGTTAGTGCCTGGTGGAAGCGATGGTTAGAGCCTGGTGGAAGCGATGGTTAGAGCCTGGTGGAAGCGATGGTTAGAGCCTGGTGGAAGCGATGGTTAGAGCCTGGTGGAAGCGATGGTTAGAGCCTGGTGGAAGCGATGGTTAGTGCCTGGTGGAAGCGATGGTTAGTGCCTGGTGGAAGCGATGGTTAGAGCCTGGTGGAAGCGATGGTTAGTGCCTGGTGGAAGCGATGGTTAGAGCCTGGTGGAAGCGATGGTTAGAGCCTGGTGGAAGCGATGGTTAGAGCCTGGTGGAAGCGATGGTTAGTGCCTGGTGGAAGCGATGGTTAGTGCCTGGTGGAAGCGATGGTTAGAGCCTGGTGGAAGCGATGGTTAGAGCCTGGTGGAAGCGATGGTTAGTGCCTGGTGGAAGCGATGGTTAGAGCCTGGTGGAAGCGATGGTTAGTGCCTGGTGGAAGCGATGGTTAGAGCCTGGTGGAAGCGATGGTTAGTGCCCGGTGGAAGCGATGGTTAGCCTGGTGGAAACGATGGTTAGAGCCTGGTGGAAGCG
>CAAKHC010012987.1:7574-18666 GCA_901007825.1 Macroramphosus scolopax
AAAGGGGGAAAGGGAGGGGGGGGGGGGGGGGGGGGGTAAATATATTAAATGTACTGTAAAAACCAGACTGAAGAGGAGGGAAAAGATACATACTTGGCATAACACTACAGCCACTGGATAGATAAATGAAAAAGAAACAAACTTCTCTTGCGGCTGAACGTCGAGCCGGTTGTTGTTCGACAACTCTCAGCGAGATTCTTTATTCAACTGAGAAACACAAATTACAAGCAAGTATTTCAGAGGAAGTTAGTGTACTTCGTCGTCCTGGCGACAACAGACTGATAGATGTATAAAACAAGTGACGTTTTTAGTGTTAAAGCAAAGATTGTTCACTGAAAGAATAGATGGCACGATGTTTCGGATCAGGTCAGCTCCGATTCCCCCGGTGACGGCGTCCAAACTGATTAACGGACACGGAGGTGAACGCGGCAGCCGGCTACCACGCAATCCGACGGGGCTGTTGTCAAAGTAGATCAACTACAAGCGTTTCTTTTGGCCTCCGACAGGCTCAGTTTGTCATCATCAGCGTCTGACAGGAGTGCAGAGAGGACGCCTGCAGAGATGGACGTGTTAGGAGAGGCGTCGACGTGGCGATGCTTCCTCAGACCGCTCCGGAGTAGCATCACGTCAGCATTGACCGGGATTAACGATAATCGGTAAAAATCGGAGGAGAAACACGACACGGAAGCTGAGTGGAGGTCATGTTAGCAGCTAAAGTTGCTATGCAGCAGCACTCAGCAACATCCTCTAGATATTAGAAGACGCCTTGAGACACTCGCCGGCAATCAAACTAGGTTTAAGAGAAAGGAAGTCAAGTCAAAGCGTCTGTATGTTCTCTGAAAGTCTTCAGTTGCCTTCCGCTTGTTCTCTCCACATAAAACACTATCGAGAGGGAATGAAGAGGCGAGACTTTCATCTCCGCAGGGTTCCTCCTCCTCTGTGATGCTGTCAGACGCTGATGATAACAATCGGAGCCTGTCGGAGGCCAAAACAAACTCTCCTACCAGACGGACTTCAGACAATCGTCCTGTTGGATGACGTAACAGACGCTTCTACCTTCGCCGGGTGTCGGTATCGGATTGATCGTCTTCCTCGTCCCTCTTAATCGCGTCGACGCCGAACGCATTGGGGGGGGAATTAGACCGACGCGATCGATTAAAGAAAAAAAGGTTCTTGTTTTGGCAGTTGCACAATCCACAAGCCCCCTCAAACCTCGGCAATATTATCTAATAAGGTGGTTAGAAAACGTACTTGGCGACCTCCTGCAGATCCTCCAACCTGTTTGTAAAGGGAAACTGAAGGCGAACCGGGGCCGTGAGTCCAGAACGTTTAATGAGCAGACGATCGGACGATTGAATCATCTGTTCGTCCTGTACATCAGGAGACGTCCTTCCCTCCGACGCCCCGGCACCAACGGTCTTTTCTCTGCACACGGAAACGCGTAACTCCCTTTATCCAGACATTCCTTCTATCTCTCTGCTGACCTGCTGAATCCTACCGACCTCTGTCGACTGCGGACGACCGTGACCGTCGTTCCAACGTCTTCTCAGCTTCGGGATAAACAAACACAAACTCTTTTGACAATTTGTTGCAGATTAACAGCGAAGGATTCGGCAAAAACCACAAAGTCATTGTCTTCTGATCCAGCTTGATTAAGTGCGTTTGAGCCGGTTGTCTAAACGTGACTCGACCCCGCTCGGCGGTACCGTGAAGACAGAAATTAAACTTATCGTCAGAGAAAGCGGAACGTTTTAAGACCTTAGCAGTGCACATTAAGTATCCGTCCCTTCTGGACGTGGACAAACATCACAGATCTGTGAGTGGAGAGAATAAAGACCTTTCCAAAGATAAGCTCATTCAACCTTTGACCTTTACTGTCTGCAGATGAAACCAGAGGTGGACACAGGTCATAACTATCGTCTATTTTAGTGCCTATGCAAAAATATTGTGTCCGTCGAGTGACGCTCGGGGATCACATGGTTCCCCCTCCGCCGAACCTCCGACGTCACTCCTAATGTCATGTGATGGACAGACGTGATACAGCTGGAACTCCACCCTTTACTTCATAAACTGAGTGTGATGCTGATGATCCTCTCCTCTTGTTTCACCAGTCGTCCCTCTGCTACATCTCCCGGCTACAGCAGAACGTTTAAGGCTTAATTGGTTTGTATTTTCGATTGATCTACAAGTGTCCCGCAGACGATGCGTCCCTGCATCTCCTGCAGCTTTCTCAACATCTGCTCGTCTCCACGGTCGTCCGTTCGAGACTAAACTCGAATCTCATCGTCCTCGTCCATGAAGGCGAAATCATCCTCCCCGCGAGGCGAGCTGTACTTCGCACTGTCCGTGTCGCCGTCGTGGAGGTGGTACTGAGGCTTTTCCTCGCCGGCCGAGCCGGAGCTCGACACGGAGCAGCTGTCCAGGTTGTGGTGGTTGTTCCTGGCGTGCAGCTCCGGGGTGTAGGGGTCCACCGTGGCCTTCTGCTGGTACATCGTACGAGGCGGCCTCGCCGGGGCCTGCACCACCTCCTCGTCGTCGTCGATGTGGGGGATATGGGAGGGCGACCCGCGGCCCTCGCTTCCCTTGCCTTCCTCGTAGCCGAGGTCGTCCTCCTCCCAGCCTTTCTTCTCCATCACGCTCAGGATGTCCCCGAGCATCGAGGGCCCGAGGTCGATGTGGAAGGACATCATGGACTCTGCGTGCTTCATGCCGCCTCCTCTCGGCAGGGATGGCGGCAAATCCGTGAGCTCCCCGAAATTCCGTTCGTCGAACTCCGCATCCATCGACGCCATCGCCGCCGCTCCGTTCGCGGGCTTGGCGTCGATCTCCATCAGCTTCTTCAAGGGGCTGGAGGAGACGCTCTTCGGCAGCCTCTTGCTCCTGTTAGCCTCCTCCTCATTCAGGTACGGCAGGGATATGGCGTTTTTCACAAAGTTGGCCGAGCCACCAGAGGGCGCCGTCATACCGTACTCGTACTTGTCCCCGCGGTTCACCGACTGCGAGCGCTTGCTGCTCCTGAAGGTGCGGGACAGGAGCCCCGGCTTGGGGCCCGGGGAGCCCTGCTTGGTCTCCGGCTCCCTGGGGGCCTCCCCGGACCGCGTGCTGAGAAACGAGGTATCCCCGAAGGCGTCGCCCCCCCGCCCCACGTGCATGGTGTGGCGGAAGTCCCCCAGCGGCGCGCTGATCATCTCCGCCGTCAGGTCCGCCCGCGACCGCCGCTTCGACTGGTTGGAGTTGTTCACCAGCTGCTTGAGAATCGGCATGATGCTCTCTGATAATCCACACACAGAAACAGGAAGTGTTACCAGAGTTCTTTGTGGCGATGCAACGAGTTCCGGTCAAAGCAAGTGTAATCCCAGGTGGTTAATGTGTGCGGCCATGACGGTCCACGAGCTCGGGGGTCATCTTCAGGTCAGAACAGCCTCTGAAGAAGAAGACGAAGAAGGCAGAGAGTTAAAGTCAGTAGATGTAGCGACATGAAACCAACAGCATCCGACAGCTAATGAACAAACTTTAAAAGCTCCCGTAAAGTGGATTCAATTCTCGTCTCACACACACAGAGGATCATGTAACTCCCCCCGCGGTGATGGGAGCACTTCAACGAGGCCCCTACTTCAGTTGTTCTTGGGCTTTTATCTGGAGCGAGGCGGCGTTACGTAACAGCCAACAAAAGGCCTCCTCACAGGAAGTTTAACCCAAAACCTTCACCTGCACCTTTACCAGTAAAATGTGTCATTTTCCTAACATGGTGTCTTTCTTTCTCTGCAGCGGCTGCTGTCACCGCTGCACTTTGGTTCCCGTCCGGGGGCCCCTGGCTATTGTGTAACCAGGACGCCGGGAGCCGGAGAGCTTCGAGCTGCCGGGAAATAAAAAGCATGAGAAGAAAAAAATAGTGTATTTGTTCCGTTTGGATGGAGTTACAGTGCCGGTCTCTGTTCTAACCCGCCGCCATCAACAGATAACATGTTTATTATGTAATTTTCTCTTGTTTTCGTCCATTAAAGAGATTACAGCACCTCTAATGGCGTCATTTGTCCTGTCGATCGCCACCTCACAATCCAGTGGAATCAACGGGCGGCTCGCAGCTCGCAGGACGCCGGCGACGGATTAAAGGTTTGTTTTAATGTGAGGAAAAGAAGGTTTTTAATGAGGAACCTTGAGATAACGCGGGTCATTACAGCGGGACTGAGACCGGATTGTCCTCAAGTCACCCGCGATTCAGGCCTTCAAACACCGTCGGCACACAGACTCGAGTGCAGCCGAGGCCTTAATGCCTCTTATGTGTCGCTCAGTAGCTCCATGTGTTTCTGACATGAACAAAAGGCTTCAATTGTTTTCAGTCTCGGCAAACTGGAGCGTCACGCTCTGCCCCCCCCGCCGCCCCCCCCTCCCCTGCGAATGAATGGGGGGCTTCACTCCACAATATTCCATAGCAAGGTCACCCATGAAAACATTTGCATCTCTGACAAGAAGCCATTGAATTGGAAAGGCAACTGTAGCACCAGAGGGGGGGTCGGATGATGAGACAGGCCAGTGCTGTTTGTCTTGTTGGCTGCGGAGACGGATCGTCCCCGCGGAGGGACTGAACTCCAGCCACCGCCGGGGGTTCATCCTCCAACTTCAGTCCAGATTCCTTCAGTGGTTCTGGCGGCGCTAATGAGGACGATGTAGCGTCCACGGCGACATGAAAGAGGGTCGAACAAGGACAGAGGCATTTAAAGAAGTACTTGGAAGGTTTGATTCGAGTTCACGGCCGCTCTTCTAAGGGTCTGAGCACAACGGCGGAAGATTTGCGCTCGCTCGTTATACGTGAACAAATGACGATCTCGTCCTCTTCCTAACTTCATAAAAGAGGGTGGAGGAAGAGGAGGGGTGTTCAGCTGCCTCATACAGGAGCTGAAGCTCTAGCACGGCCAATTCTGGACATCTGAGGAGGCGGAGCAACAACTACCAGGATGTTTCGGACCCAGAGTATCAACACAGAGGCGGCGTGAGGCACCTACAGGTGGACCCACGGCGGTTAAATCAACGCATCATCAGCCGAGTAGCTGCTGAATGTCCGATCGACCAGTTAAGACAACAAGAGCGCCGGCCACCGAGCAAGAGCTTCCTGCCAAGCGAAGGCAACGATTGGAGGGAGCAGCTCCTTTGATGGACCCGTCCCGGCGGCAACATGCGGACGGCATTAAGACAATCGTTGCGTAGCTGAGAAGACGGGGAATGTTTTTGAAGTGTCACCGGAGGACGTTCAGCTTCGGCATGAAAAAAGGCGCCGACGGGTGATCAAATATCAAGAACAAGGAGCGAATCTCACACCTTCAGTCGGTCGAGGAAACTGGCTCTTTTATGTCTCCGGGAGCCCCTGGTGTGTGCGGAGGAAAGGTTTCCTCCACCTCCATCAAGACCCCATTATTGTGGGCATGACAAAAGGATGGAAGTGTAACCTGCAGGCGGTCCCCTCGTGTTCACGTCAAAGGCTTTTTAAACGATCTGTCATGGAGGAGGGCGACGCCATGACGCGTCTGTGAGGAACATGCACTTATGAAGTTAGCTTCTTAATTTATGAGCGATCGTCAGGTCTACTTGAGCTCTGTAGACGGACGGGAATCAAGAGCTGAGTCATCTCATGTGGGAACGAAAGTAAAGAATTAAAAAGTTGCACTTGATTGTCTGGAGGTATCGAACCACACGGTCACAGGAGTTGTTGTGATGCTGTTACGTCGTCGTCGTGGCGATCAGGGACTTCACAGCCGGAAGAATTCCATCTCCCGCTACAGAAAACCAGGTCAAACCACCAGGACAGACATTTGATACGTGTGTGTTGCACCACTACATATAGAAGAGTAATGAATAGATAAGAGTCCTACTGGAGTTGTTCACCGCCAGCGGCGGGGCGGCGCTTTTATGTAACCGAGCACTCGGAGCTCCGCGTGACGCCGGCGCGGCTCAGACGGAGACAAGTGGCGACAGGGCCATGAATGATTAAGGGCATCTTACGTTGCCTGCAGAGTGACATCACAACCACCCGACATGCTCATCAGCGGTTCAGTCCCACTCTTGTAATCCCGTGGAATCACAAGGCGCCACACAGCCCCCTCCCTCCCCTCCCTTCCACTCAATGAACAGGCAGCGGCTGCTCGTCATCCAACGTTTTATTTTGGAACTTTTAATTTTTAAAAAGGGTGAATCTTTTATTCAAAGCATCCGAGCCTCAATGACGTGAAGGGTAAAAGGAGATTACATAACAGCGACCAAAGGAAGCTTCAGCAGGTTCCCTGAAGGAACAAAAACATTTTACTTGACAGGTCCACGTCCAGAAATACTTACTAAACACTACAATAACCGTATATTAGACTGTTGTAGTCTCTCATTCCAGCAGTAACTATATCATCCACACACACAGAGGCTCGGCTGTCTGAGGAATTTGCTTAACACTGAACCAGCAACAGTCTCCTCCATTGTCCGCCGGCCGATTGTCAGCGACATTGACATGCAAATGGAGCGAGCCAACAGCGTCTATGACATCGGTAGCCGAATTAATCAACGGGGGCTCCGTGATAATGGCGAGTTCTCCTCCTGTGACAGAGGGCGGTGAGGGTACCGTAACCCTCCAACCCTCGACATGGGATTCCCACGGAGGGAGAGGAGGACGGCGAGAAGAAGCAAAGATGATACAAACGGTGCATCACGCTGCAGCTCGCAACCTTAACGGCAATCAAAGTGCTTTATATGAGCAGTAACGTTCATCAGATGGTCATTTAATCCACGTGTAGAACAACCGGCCACATCTTCAGCTCCCAGCTCCCGTCTCCTGTGAGCCTCCACAGCCGGACATCTGTTGCATGTTAAGACACACGTCTGCAGGGATCTTTCCCATCGTGTTGAAACTGAGAACAACAATCCGAGCCTGCGAAAACAAGCGGCTGCCGGTCGCACCGCGACTCGCTCGGTACTGAACCCTTCGGGTCCGAGGTTTAAATAAATACCGGAAATATCCTTTACCTCCCCTTTGTTCTCTGGAAGCTGGCTGATTGCTGCCTGCTACAGACGGAACTCGTTCTTCCTGCTCGACCTCATACCCAGTCACACAGCTCTGAGGCTGCGACAGATGACAGACGGAGGAAAGATCTTCCACCGAAACGGACAACATGGTCGGAATGTGAAGCTGCAGAGTATGAACGGCCTCGCCGCCCTCATCGTCGAGGAAGATACCTGTTCTGCAAAGGTGTAACTTCAAGACAGGATGTTAAGACTCGTCCTCACTGAGAGAAGAACTTCTAAATCCTGCAGCCTGGAGTAACAGAAAGAAGTACAAAGCTGGTGAGCGACACCATGACGTCACTATATGTCGTGCAATCATGTGCCAGGCTGGTGGAGGTCGGTACGATGTCACCAGGATGCATCAGGTTCCCGTACGGTGGCCTGATATCTACAGAGATGGTTTTTGCATAATTGCAGTGCAACCAGTGGGACATGTAGTCGGGAGACAAGTTCAAACAGATGAGTCGGCGCTGGGGAGGGGGGGTTGGGGGGGGGGGGGACATACCTACATCAGCAGGATTGTTGGCGAAGTTTGTGTGTTAACTGCGGCGCTCCGACCTCCAGGGCCCACAATGCCACACAGGCACAAAGAAAACCGCAGGAGGATTAAAGGCAACGTGTTCGACGCGAGCAAATAAAGCCGGCGTGCCCGGGCCGGCCCGCCGCGCCGCGCTGCGACAGCCGCTCAGGACAGCGAACGCCACGCCTCCACCCACCACGGCAAACCACCCACTGATCCCAACAACTTGCTCCCCTCAGGCCCGACTCCAAAACCCATTTTGTTTTCGGTTTTCACTCTTACGACTCAAGCACCTCGAACACAACCGCCACCCTGACAGCTGTTTATTTATTCTCTCCAAATCCTGATATCAGGAAATAGACGGCTTCAGAAATGATTTCTGTGTGTTTGCAGGCCTCTTTTGTGAAGCCGTTACTCCTGCATGATTGGACATAATGTTTGGTCCGACGCCGGGTGGGCGGCCATGTGGCGCCCCGGCAAAGAGAGGGGAAACGGGGGTATTTGAATAAAAACAATACGATGGGTAATGACCATATTTCTCGGCCACGAAACGTCCATTCGCCCCCAAAAACCGGCCGCCTGATGGTTGTGGGAAAATACCTCTTTATGTGTGAAGTATACAGTCTGAAAGGGAATGTGACGAGGGGCTGCAGCCTTTCCAATCACGGGTGGTTCGGAGGGAGACGGTTCGGAGGCAGCGCCTCATCATTTCCTCGGCACTTCAACGGCATAAAGAACTCGTTCCCGGAGCAGTTCGGTGGCCTACAACCAAGAACCTCTCACGGCCGGGGCGGCATTACGGTGACAAACAAGACTACATGAAGCTGTTCTGAGCACCTCGTCTGCCTCGGTCCAAACAAGAGAGCCAACGACTCATTTTCTGGATGCGGTCGATGGAGCGTCTGTAGATGCTGGGTAAATAGCGCATTTCCCTGATGGAGGGAACGTTGGGTTTCCATCTGTAACTGAACACGACTTTCGCTGCGGATGAAAGCGAACATGAAACGGTAAAATCAAGCAGATTTACGAGAGCACAAAGAGGGACGCCGACGGAACTAAAGGGGATAATAGAGGGGGCGTCACGGGTCGGCTGCGGTCGGCGACACTCCGCACTCTGGCCCGGCTCCAGAGAACGTCCATCTCGTAACAGAAATGCAAATTGGCGAGGCCCAGATTTTTCTCGGCGCGCCTAAAAGTATCGGAAAAAAACGATATCAACTTCAGGAGTGCAGGACGGTACGGCCACGGCTCCTCCGTGTCTCTGAGTGGTGTTATCACACGTGACAATCTACCAAAATATAACTTTAACATAGGGACTTTCATAAAAGGAGAAGCACAGATGGAGGCACTGAAGAGAATCACACCATCAATAGTGGGTGGAGGGGGGGGTGGAGGGGGGGGGGGGGTCATGGCAGCACAGTGACAGACGTTCTTTCACCATGTCCGGCATGAAATGTACCCAAACCCTCATTATGCCCTCTTTACAGTGGAGGGATTGAAGTGTGATGTATGTGTGTGCGTGCCTGCGTGTCTAATTGGCGACCGGGATCGTCCCGTCGGTCTCTGACAAACGGACGGCGTTTACGGCGGCCCGGTGCCACGGGGCCGCAACCCGAGCCAAGCGGTTCAATCAACCGTCCGAGCTGCTGGACGGCGAAACAAAAGCAGAATTTCTACAGGGGATTGTATTGAATCTAGAACCCTCTGTTCCAGCCGGGACGCCAGCAGCACAGTTGGCTTCCGCCGCAGTTCAGACGTTCAAACATGTTGTTTTTCAAACAGAAAGAACCGCATTAAAAAAAATAAACAAGCCTTCAGATTACAGGCAAACAAGATGCAGAGAAACTTTGGTGGAATCAACACTGGAGGCTTCCCGGTGCGGCTGGAAGATAAGTAACAGCCTTTTTTATTATCAGCTGAGGCCAAACTACCTATAAAAGGCCTCAGGCAGCGAGCGGCTAACTGACGAGAGGAGTTAATAAACCCCCGCCGGGTTCGCTTTAAGGTCTCCGACAGCAAACACACGGAGGACGAAGCATGTGGTCGCACACACGAGGCCGCTTCAACCTGATAACCAGGCTGGAAGATCCCAGAAAACAGAGACAAAGACGTGGACGGGACCTTCGACTTGTCGATGTGATCGCAGCCCTTCGTCCAACTGTGCGGGCGAGCAGGACGTTTAGAAAGTGTGATACTGAGGTGACTCTGCAGGAATGTCCCCACGAAGCGGAGAAGGATCGGTTACATCTCACCAGCTCACATAACAAACACACTGATGCTATGATATAAAACTACAGCCGAAAGTGAGTCGGCTCGTTAGTGGGTGGAAAATTAAAAAATAATGGTTCTTTAATCACCTTTTATCTCCGTTTAAAGGATCATTCCTGTGTTTTTCAACCCTAAATCCCCATATATGGGAGTGGAAATGACCTCACAGATGTTTCTGCCATTGAAAGTCTCCGATTGTTATCGTCACTGTCTGATGACATCATAAAAAGGATCCGCCCTTTTGTTTACGTCGCACATTCGACATCGCCCTTTGACACCGCGTAAAAGCGACAACCTTGGAACGGGATCGGAGAGTCCGTTTGGGAAACAGCTCCAACGTGTCCGATCCATCGGAGCCTCTGACCTCGTCAATTCCTTCCATCGATGCCGGGTTGTTAGTGGAAACTCACCGGGTTCGGACTCAGAGACGCTGCAACAGTTGTGCGTCCACTGATAAACAATCAGACTGAAGGCTACTGGTATCTTGTTAATGGATGTTTGCTATTAGGCAAGCAGTTATCGACGTCCGGCTGTGTGTGTGAACGATGTGTGAACGACGCGTTTAAAGTCCATCAACTGCTCCCAACTCAAACAACCTCGTGCTCGGTGTTTGACGGTGAAAAGGCTCAAGGGTCATCGGAGAGAGTCGGCCTCGAGTCACTGAGTGGCAAAACACACAAGTCTAAAACACACACACACACACCTTGTTGTTCCCAACAAGCCAACAGCAATGTGACATGAAGGATAACAACACACACACACACACACACACACACACACACACACACACACACACACACACACACACACAGGGTGGGTGACCCACATGAACAACACCCACTATTTACATCAACTTAAATCCCTTTAATACAGAGAGAAGCCTGAGATGTTTATCTATCAAGGTATTGTAACTTCTCAACACTAACCTGGGAAAAACAAAGTCCTCCAGGGGCCTCGGCCGGGAGGATATACGAGCCCGGTGATCCTCACACGAGATAAGAGCCCATATTAGTTCATCTTACTGTTCCCATGTCTAAAAACCGGATTCCCAGCTTGGATTTAGCTCGTAGCGGGCGTCCAGGCGACCACAGTTATGCCTCGTCTGACTTTTTTTTTTCAGTACGCTCTCTCTCTCTCTCTCTCTCTCGCTCTCTCTCTCTCTCTCTCGAGGGACCACCGGTGTCTGTGTCCATACAGAGACGCAAAACAATGAGCGCTCGCTGGACTGTAAAGGGGCCAACGCGAGTGCAGATCGGCCAGCTG
>CAAKHC010012990.1:9786-22344 GCA_901007825.1 Macroramphosus scolopax
GGTCAGTGGGGACGAGCTACAGGAGCGCTCTTTTGTGAAATTTCATTTCACGCTTTGTGTGCCTATTGATTTTTATCAGTCTTGAGACAAAATCAGCCAAGATATTGTCAGAAGGCCGAGTCCCCTCTGCGCTCGCCGTCTCTCCTTTAAGTGCAGACATGTTGGACGGCTGAGCAAGTGTTTGTCTCCACGTGTGCCACTTTACCTTTACTCTTCGAGGCCTGAGTCTCCGCCTCCTTCGGCGTGCGGAAGCGCAGGGGTTCGCTCAGCGGGCTCGTCCCCGACATGCTGATGGACTGGACATGGACAATGTAGTCTGTCTCCTCCTCCAAGTCCCACAATGCACAGGAGCGAGTGGTGGTGTTCACTTCCTGGATGAATCGCAGCATACGCACGTCTTTCTTCTGTTGGGGCATGACACGGGAGAGGTTGCTGAACAGCGATCGCACCGAGAGGACAGATGTTTCAGTCATACATGTACAATGGTGGCAAACGTTGCAGGGGCAGCACCCGGTGCACAGATCTTTGTGTGAAGTCCCACAAGAGTGTGTGTGTGTGTGTGCATGTGTGTGTGTAATGGCAGAAAATAATATCCCTTTTACCCTTTCACTAAGCTGGTTTGTTTTCCGAGAGCAGACATTAGGACCCAGCAGCCTGTGATACTTCCCATGATGCACTCTGACTTCAAACAATAAAGACAAACCGGCAGCAAACACCGGGGATGAACCACCGCCTCCTTCAACAAGAGCATCTGTTTGAGTAGCTCCTACATGCGTAAGCATCCGCCTCGTTCATACATTTACACACGGAGTATAAAGTGTGTGTGTGAAGTGTGTGTTCATCACCTGCTGTGTGATGGCAAAGCCAATGACGGGATCTCCCTCGGGGATGTCCCATGTTACCACAGCAGAGTTTGCTTTCACCGCTTTGATCGTCACATTGACGGGAGGTGACAAGCTATCTGCAAACAGAGGGAGAGAGACAAAACCTTGTTTTTCTTTTTTCTTAAATAGTTTTGAAGTGATGTGGATCACTCTGGTAGTTTTTGGGAGTCAGACAAACAAAACGAACGAGACTCACACAACAAATATGCAGACGTGTGCACGTTTCAGCGTCTCTGTGTGCCGACGTCTAATTGCTGCATGTGCTGTTCCAGTCAGCGCCTGCACACACACCTAACGGCCTCGGAGACGGTGCGATGACCTGATGATCGATGTGCCCGCAGCAGCAGAGGCCACATCAGGTCGGCTCAAATGAGTGTGAAATGGGTTTTTCTTTCATGGCGACGGCTCAGGCACAAACTGGGTCAACCGTAATGTCCAGAGAAGTCTGATTATACAGGTGTTGGGTGGTCGAGAAATGTTGTCAATAATTAAATTTCTTTGTGAACCAAATCACTTATGACCACTGAAGTATCCTCGGTGTTTTCATTCAGGTTTATTAAATGCCAGGAGGCACAATTACATTTTAATAGCCATGTGGAGTGTCAGAGACCTGAAGTGCCTCAGATTGCTGATAGACGCTGATTTTCAGTTGACATGAGGACTGTGTGTTTTAATTTGGACCTCGCAGTGAGACATTTAGTTTGTTTGGATTTCATGTACAAGGCTGTAAACATGCTTTTATTGTGTCTTACATTGAGGTATATTTCCCTATTAACATCTGCGATCAATCTTTAGCTCTCATCAGTTATACAACATATTATATTGAAAACAATTCCTCTCTGAACCGACTTCATATTCACTGGTGCGCTCCCTTATTTCATATAAAGGTACCCTGAGGAGATACGGACCACTAGCACTGATATGTTTTATGACCGGGTCCCCATTTGGTTTCCTGCAGGATTCCTCTGCACACAGGCGACGTGATGCACGTCCATTGCTAATGTTTTATGAGAAGGGGAAATGCAACTTGTTTGTTTTGCCTCAAGGATCCACAGAGCACCTCGGAGCCTCTGAAATCATGATCAAATCCAAGCTGTAAGGCCTCTCGAAACGTGGAGCAGAACACGTCGATGTCAGCGGTGACAAAAACGACGATGACTCGCAATAATCTCCGTTCACTCTTCACAATGAAGTCACAGATTCGGTGTCGTATCAGGCTTCGCTCGGATCGCCGAGGTTGCCTTAATTCAGATTAGTTCCAGAAGCCGACACACTGTTGAAGCATAAAGTCTGTATCCTACTTAATCATAAGACCCGATATGTTAATATCCTGCATCAGACAGATTTATGAATCGCCGTGGCCGTTTGGGAGATCTGAGAGAGATTAATAGAGCAGAGGAGAGGTGGTCACTTTCAATGATGCTACTGTGCCGTCTTTATTAGGATATAAATCTACTGCAGCCGGCCAATGCAGTCGATGTATTATTGAACAGCTCACTTGTCTCTGGACGGGTACAAATCACACAGGTGGTGATTAACAGACGGGCCGGCTGCAGCAGACACATGCTACATGCTACATGCTACATGCTACATGCTACATGTTCCCGCTGCACCTTCAGACCTGCTGCATCTCGTTACAGGAGGCCATGCTGATGTTTACTTTTGTTTACTTTCTGCTTGTTTGTCGTTTCCCTGGAAGCCTGACAGACGGCGTCTCCATGGAAATTAAGACGTCACAGCTCATTATCTCGTTTTCTCTCTTTCTTACACTCTTGCTCCCGTCTCGCGTCACACATTCTTAGTTACGTTAAGGACCTAACGCCTCCGGGGATCCAGGGAGGCGCGGACCCTCGCTGTGTTTACACACCGAGAAGTTCTTCAAGAACGGCGACGATCTTTCAGCTCTAACAAGAACCGGATTAAATATTAAAGGGCTGTTCGGGCGAACTACTGTTGCACCGTATGTGATTATTTTTAACAAGGCGAACGGTCCAATGGGAGCAACTCCCTGCTGCCGCGCCACCAACCGACGCACACACCTACAGTACGTCCACGTCCCGAAGGACATCGCTGCAGGAGCGTCTGTGGTCTTGCCTCACCGAAACTATTGTTCTATTACAGTGGCGGCTTCGTCTGAGGCACATCTGTAGCAGCACAGAAGCTGCTGGATGATCATAGAAATATTAAATTATAATTGGTAATATCACAAGAGGAGTATGTGATCACTCCATTGCAGTAGCGACTCTTCATCACTCGTCTTATTTCTCTTCTCTTCGAATCCAGAAGTGAAGAAAGAGATGACATGAAAAGGGAACAACTGAAAGACTTCAGGTATTTAAAGTGCGAAGCCGATCGGGACGTCTAACATGTCTTCGTGACCAGGAACTGAACAGAACGTTCCCTCCTTCAGACTCTCTAACAGCACCTGTCACTCATCAGCCTCTTTATTCTCAACAATCACCTGGAGACCTTCTGATCTGCAAAGCTCCACTTCTGCACCTCACATCTCGTCTCTTTTTAAATCCCTTTGTGTCTTATAGCGGAGCGGCTCTGCCCCAACTTACTGTTGGTGAAATATAATCCAAATGTGGATGTGTCCTCGTGTCCCACAGTGTCCGGTCACTTCCTGTGTGTCTCTTCCCACCGTCTCGCTGCGTTACGCTGAAGGACAGCGAGCGTTGGCGGTGATCGCCGGCCTTGAACATCCACATGACAGGACAGCCGGCTCTAATGAAACACCACACAGATGTCTTCATGAAGTCGTGGCAAAGTCTGCCCCACCGTGAGAGATGGGGGTGACTTTGAGCCATGTTGGATCCCCTGGTGTGTGTGTGTGTGTGTGTGTGTGTGTGTGTGTGTGTGTGTTGGCCCGGTGATGATCAGAGTGACAGCTTGTTGTCTATCCCCTGGTCAGAGGTGTGAAGGGTGACGGCTCTTTAATATCTTCGTTAATTAGAGAACTAAACCGGACGTGTGTGTGTGTGTGTGTGTGTGTGTGTGTGTATCAGTAAAAGTGTAGACGAGGAGAGGAAGTTCTTGTACCCTGACATGTTGTGAACACACACACACACACACATTATTTATTGAACAACCTCCTCATCTCTGTTGACCTGCGACAGACCGGCTCGCTCGCCCCCACAGCTCCTCCTGGCCCGCTGCCATCTCTCTCTCTCTCTCTCTCTCTCTCTCTCTCTCTCTCTCTCTCTCTCTCTCTCTCTCCTGACTTCCCCTCTGAGACATTTTTAAGTTTGTTTTGTTACTTGTTTCTTCAAATCCAAAAACTGCTCAGAGTTCACTACATTTCCAAACCTAAAGAGAGACAATCTGCCATGAAGTTGGAGAACAAGGAGGACAGAATATTGATAAGGTGAAGACAACATCGAGTGTTAATGCAGAAGTCAAGAAACAGTGACGGCTGTGAGAGTTCATGAAAGCAGGCAGGGTGGTGCTCCAGCCTCCATCCGCCCCCGTGGTGAGATATTACAACCTTATTACAGCTCTGCACGCCTTAGAAATGCAGCTATACCCCTGAGTTGCTCCCGGGGCTGCTAATGAGGGAGGATGTAGGGTTATGAACGAGCATGAAAACGGCCTGCATGCTGTATATTATGTTATCCGGCTATTAGCGGCAGGAACGGGCGTCCCGTGTGTTTTTGGGTCACGTTTTGGATCACTGTGCTAATACTGATTCATGTTTAGCAACTCAAAGCACTTAAGCTCACTTTGCATGGAAGACGTACGAAACAGCAGGTGGGAGTAAATATCAAAGCAAAAAAACACTTTGGATGGGCCAAAAGATTTGTGCCACAGCCGACGGCAAGAGAGGCCACAGGGGAAATAGCGGATCTAAATTAGCACATGTTTGATTAATGCGCTGATGTTTTGTGACGGAGTTAATGACAGCACAGATTACAGATTCTTGCCGCTTCTTTCCCTCGCTCGCATGTTTATTGTGTATCAGGGCTGTGTTGGCTGCGGCTGCGCTGATCTCTCGGGTGAGGATACATGCAGCGGTCAGGAGGGCCGGCTCCCCTCGTTCATACTTAATGTGCCATGATGGAGCCATCAGGATTTAACGCTGATCTGGAGTTTGCCTCTGCATGTGTCAGAGGAGCTCTTGGCACGTGGTCTCGTCCTTGCCGGTGTGCGCACACACACACACATATACACACAGAAACCACGCACGCATGAACGCACACACACAACCAGACAGAAGTTAGGAGGAGCAGAGTTTCACACTGTGGTGAGGAGTCAAACACGAGGTGTTAATGTGTCTCATTTAGAAGTCGAAGCATCTGGTGAATAATTCAGAAGTTCTATCTAATGCGTGTGTCCACGCTGCAGCATTGTGCCGCGGTTAAGGAAGGATTGCCTGCGTCGCCTCGTTCATTAAGGGCCTCACAGTGTCATAATCCATATTGCGGAATACTATGGAAACAACAAAAGCTACGCTCTCTGTGGATCTGCTCCTTGCATCTCCTCCATTTGTTTCAAACAGCCGGCGGCTTTTGAATCTGTAAACACCAGCGCCTTGTCAGAGGGAAACAAATTTATACAGTTCACGCTCCATTTTCTGACTGTAATGGACACGCACGCACGCACGCACGCACGCACACATCATCTACCTGTTTTTGTCTCTCCTGCCTTTCTCTACAACTACATCTCTCTGCAGCTGCTCCACCGTAGCTTGCTGGCAGCTGCTCCAACGCCCGGCGTGTAAAGCTTTCGCCGAAAGTTACCGGCGCTTCAATCGGGAAACCGGGTGCTGCTGAGAGAGATGCTGGGTAAAGACGATGGAGCCGTGACTCACCCGTGTACGACTATTCCTGCTCCTCCTACTGCTGATTAGCCTCACACGCTGGTCAGTGATCCGCTGGTTTACCATGTAGGCAGATGTGCAGCTTATAACGGGGAACACAGTTTCCAGGCCGGCGTCCTGTTTGCCTTCAGATGTTCATGTTGGTTTCATTTAGGACGTCTTCCTGAAGCAGCCTCACAGGCTGTATGTGTGTGTATGGGAGGACGTATGTGTGTGTGTGCGTTAATACATCCTTCCTATCCTCGCTGGTCCGCCCTGCCTCTGTATGCTGCAGCCCAACACTCTCAAATAATCACACCTGAGGTCCTTTTTGTGGCCCTTTGCAGAGAAATGAGGTGTTTACGCATCAGAAATGAATTTCCAACCCCGCTGGCCACAACCAGCGCCGAGGTGGGGAGAGAGGAGCTGCAGAACAACGTCTTTCTCCCCCATTTGGTCACACACACACACATGCACACGCACACACATGCACACGCACATGCACACGCACACACACTTTTCTTTAATTAAATGTCAAAAGACAGGGTATGAAAATCAATCCAGCATTGTTTGCACAGTGAAAGCGAGCCAGCGACTTGAACAAGGAGCACGGTGATTCTTTGAGAAGCCCACTGTTAATGAAATCTACTTCAAAAATCAGGAGAAGCGACCCTCCACCCTCCACCCCCCCTCCAGGCGGGGAGGCGGCGGCAGTACGGGATGCGGCTGATTGCGATAAAGGACCACACATCTTGACATAATGTTATGAATATGATGAATAATACACCTCCGTCCTTTCACTTTCACACTGACTGCAGCTCCTCCGTCCCGTCTCTCCCGGTGGGCTCGGCACAGCTGGTAAAGTAGCACCTACAGTAGCTGCCCGGGGGGATTGATGTCACAGGCAGGTGGTGGAAGGAATACGAACAACACTCCCTCTCTCTGATATTCCTTCGGTCTCTCTCTCCTTTTGTTCCAAGCGTGCTCGGTCTCTCCGGGTTTGTCTTGGTCTCGCCCGTCATTTACTGTGTGAATCCATATCTCTCCATAGCAGTATTCCTCTGTGAGATAACCCACGCTGTGTGATTGTCTAATAGCCCCTGACTGACGATTGAGGCCCCCCCCCACTCCAACCAGGCTTGCAGCTCCTTGGCTCAGAGGTACAGCTGATTGACAGCCCCCCCCCCTTTACTAGGTAGAAGTATGTATACTATGGTTGAACTCCATCCTCCTCCTGCTCTGTATTCACAATGTATCCACTCTCCCCCATGTCTGCCTCCATCACGTTATCTGGTGTGGCAGCAGGATTTGTGAGAGCACATGAGAAACACAGCCGTGAGTTGTATCCCGGTCTGCCAACAAACGTCGCTCTCCAGCAGGAACGGCGCTGCCAAACCTCGACTGGTAGACGCATTTCTACTGGTATCCATCATCATCATCATCCTCATCGTCATATCCCCCCAACTTACTGCACGAATGCAAAGCTATGCTCCGGGTGGTCGTCAGTTTCTTTCAGCAAGACTTCTTTGTTCCAAAAATAAACCGTTTGTGGCAAGCTGGGCTAATAAATGAGTTCTGGCTTCATGTCTGTATTCTAAAGCTCAAACTGTATTTACAGACACACACACACACACGCACACACACACACATCGACATCTCAGTGACTTTGTACTTGGCAGAAGCGTCTCCCTTGTCGGTGTCTTTGTAATGCAGTGACAAAGAGCCGTTCACATTATTGCAGAAGGATACAGAATATCACACAAACATAAAGGATTCCAGTCGATCCTCCTTTTCGTATGAAATCTCAGCTGTGTTTGTTTCAGGGTGGCCAAAGAGGTTTAATTCAAGTTCTGGAGCACAATATTTGTCTTCCTAAGCACCGTATCTTCTTTTCAAGTGCTTCAGTCGACCTCGACACTGTGACGTCGAGTCAGCAGCACGAACCGAACCTGAATACCTGAACTCAAGCAGCTGAAAGAATTCTGACATTACTGACAGTGTTATTTTACACCTGCTGTAACAGGAGGCTTAAAAAAAAGGCCCTTTCAGGTCAGATCTCCAAACTAACAAGGAAACTGTCAGCACAGTCAGACCGAAGCTGCTGAATAAACATATACTTTGATACGAACTAAAGGATCCATCTCTTGATATAACACAAGGTACAAGTTGAGGTACGCTGTTGGTATGTTGTGTGGCAACAGGCTTTGCATAATCCTGCAGACAGAAAGACAAACAAACTGCGCTGAAAACACGAGGAGGGAATAAAAGCAGAAGAATAACGGAACCTTTCTGATGTGCGTCCTCCCCGACTGTCCACTGCAGCCTCCAAACAACCGTTAACCTCCTGCAATCAGCAATCGAGATTACAAACAGCTAATAATTGCAGCTGCTCGTGCTCACGCAATCGACTAAAGGAAACTAATAAAAGTTAATTACGTGCAGACTCAACCGTGTATCCCCTGCGAGTCTCTTGCATGTACAGGAGTGCACACACACACACACACACACTTCCCCTCTGTGCCCTTTTAAAGACTCCATTCTGGGAAATTATGAACAATCAGCCCTCCAATCAGAAGACGGCCCCAGATACCTGCAACCTCCGAAGGACACGCGTCTGAACAAAGTCGGAGCAGCAGCGTTTGCGTTCAGTGCACTTTGCTTGCTCTTTCCAAAGTGCACGACAAATCTCTGCACGCAGCCGACTTGCGATCCCGCACACTTTGCATGTACGCGGCGAGGATCAGTCATCTCCTGCATGACACAAAATTGCAGTCTGGAGACAATAACAACAGTCCCGGAGGCTGTTTTTCCTCTCTACAGTGAATAATGCAGTGTGATGCTTGAAACACAAACATTGGAATATTGTTTGAGGAAACAGGGCGAGTGTGACAGAAACATATGAAACCCCGTCAGTATTTCCACACGTCCCCGCCTGACTGAGCGTCTGCCCCCGAGATATTGACCACGCTGTTCCTGTTTAATGATAATCCGCTGAGGGAGGAGACGATGGGCACCTTTTACAAGCTCTGGCATTGACAGCAGCTGAGGCCTATAACTTCTCTTTATGAACGGCACAAATAATATACTGAACTCACTGACAATTTATGACCTGGCAGCCGGTTTCCAAAATGTTCCCAGATTTTTACTATTGCTTCATAAAAGGAAAAGACCCACTTCATTCATTATGAGGAGCAAAACCAAGGAGAAGCATGAAGCCTCTCCATCGCTTTCATCGGTGTTCAATTTGCTGATTGATTAATTGATTTCCTGTTTTCTTCCCCACGGCGGTCACCGTTAGGGATCGTGGAAAACTGCCTTCAGGGATTTATGGACTAATTTAGATTAATGTGTCGGAGAGTCGATTTACATTTTAAATGGAAACATTACCTTTCCCTCCTCCCCCGGTTCAACCGACTGTTTATGAGACGCTATAAACACGGCCGCAGTAAATACGTCACCGTAGTGTACATTTAATGATGCGGCGGCGCTCTCCCACTCACTCCTGCCAGTCCACCGCTCTGACTCAACCGCCGCTTGGCCTCCATCCGGCTGTGGGTGTTCCGCTAAGTATCAGAATGAACTGGGATGAAACAAACCTCAAGATGAATTTGGAATCAAAAGTAAAGCTTTAAACTCTCTTCCCACCGTTCAGCTTTTACGACACTTAATATAAAGTTAATTGACGCTTCATAACACACTCTGATGACCTCATTAGCAAGCAGGTAACTTCAAATTCTGCACCAAACTTTCCTTCTTCCCATCATGTCTGAACTGAACTGGTGTCAGATGTTTGTATTAAACATTACACATTTCAAATTAAGAGCTCCGGTTCCACGCTGCAGCTCTGACAAGTCACTTTTGTTTTAATACTTTGTGTACAGCCGAGGTCGTCTCATAATGTCTGTCTTGATGTGATTCCCTCTTCCACTGACCCTCACCGGGCACTCGGGGAAATTGGCCAATCGGAAAGAAAGTCGGCTTTTATGGAGAGAGGAGCCAAAACAGTTTGTCTTAGACAGCGGATGAAGTGTGAAGCTGTATAAGAGGCCGCCATAAGATAATTAAGGATTTTTTAAGCTGTGAGTCATGCACAGCTACTAGTGGAGTCCCAGGATGGAAAGATAGAGCTTTATAACACAGTTTTCTACATACATACATACACACTCTCTGCACAAGGCAGACAGTGTGTAAGATCAATGTGTTTGCCAGTAAACTGCACGAGTGTATACGTGTGTGTGTGTGTGTGTTTAGGAGAGGAGAGCAGCACAGCGGTGGGAAGACGCCGGGCAAAAACCAGAGGTACATTTCCACGGCAGGAGAGTGTCAGGACTGATTTGTGTCACTCCGTTGCAGCGAGTGGTGGAAGTGTGAGCATCGGTGTATGTGAGAGCAAGTTATCGGCTGCAGATGCACACACACACACACACACACACACACTGTGTATGTATACTGCATGTGAGCACAGCACGCTTCAGTGGCGTTGCCATGAATCTTTGAGAGCGGACCACTGTCGTTCACATCAATCCCATCCTACCTCTCTAGAAGCCGATGGCCATTGATCAGAGCCAACGGATCCTCTCAGTGTGTAGAAACTACACAAACAGCAACACCATTTGAAGCATATTCTGATTCAAACTGAAGCTCAGGTTGATGCTGTTTGTTTTTTATGTGCAGCAGTTTAGGTCTATACCTGCTGAGAAGAGATGCAAAGGTCAGCTTGGCTTATATCACAGACACACACACATGCACATGCACACACACGACAGACAATAACACAGTTAGTTATAGGTCAATTTAGCCCCTCTGATCTCAATGCATCCAGATGGCAACTGTCTGAAGCCGTCACGATCCCTTGTGGATCCATCATATGTCCAAACATTCAGTGTTGTTTATAAGGTGGCAGCACAGAACCGCCTCTGGTGTCATGCAAACACTCAGCTACTGCACAGATTCAACAGATCCACCGGGTGCAATGATCTCCAGCCTGCACAGTGTGTCTACAATCACCCAGGTTTCACCTATAGCCGGTGCAGAAATCCCTCCGTGCTTCCTTCCATCACCGACCAAGCCGCCGCTCCGGCGGGGATGCAGCAAGCTGCTGCGCTAAAACAATCCGTGAAAACATCCCTCTGTAATGGCACACAATCATGAAACTTACCCGCTGTGACTCGTGAGGCGCCGAGGCAGCTGAGAACGAGCAGGAAATATCTCTCCATCTTTCTGACGCTCGGGAGAGTTGCGGTCCCATTTACTCTGTCCGGGGGGGCCGGGGGGGGGCCGAGGGGGGGGGCTGAGCTAACCGCCCAACGGGTGCGCTGTGTCGGGCTGCTCGGCATTCATGTCAGTTCATGCGTATCGTCTGGACAAGAGGGGGGAAAAGGACGCCGACGCCAGCGTCTCTTCAGCACCTCATTCAGCCCTCGACTGCACCCGATCCGCGACCAGCCGTCAGACCAGCCAGCATGTGGTGGTTTCTACTGGTCTCCTTCCGCCTGATGCTGTGGATACGTGCTGTTGGTCCTCCAGCTGCGCTCCAAAAACCTCCCTGATCTGCTGCTGCCGCTGCTCCCACTGATGCTGGAGGTGCTGATGCTGGTGGTGCTGATGCTGGAGGATGCTGGTGGTGCTGATGCTGGAGAGGAGCTGATGCTGGTGGTGCTGATGCTGGAGAGGAGCTGATGCTGGTGGTGCTGATGCTGGAGGATGCTGGTGGTGCTGATGCTGGAGGATGCTGGTGGTGCTGATGCTGGAGGGGAGCTGATGCTGGAGGTGGTGATGCTGAAGAGGAGCTGATGCTGCTGATGCTGCAGGTGGTGTTGAGCACCGCTCACTGCTGCAGACAGAGTGAAACGTGCTGGCTCTGTATATGAGCGCCTGGGCTGTCCCTGCCCGCCAGAGAGCTTTACAGTAAGAGAGAGAGCCTGCAAGCCAGTCAAAAACAACTGCTAACCTACAAGAAATAAGTTAATTTTCCAGGGCCACTAACCATGTTGGTGGTTTTCCGTTGTTCGGCTTGGAGCCTGGACAAGATTTAAAGCTGCAAAGATTCATGCATCCTTCATCCAGAAGCTCAACAGTTGTAGCCTGAGCCTGTCTTTGCTTGAAGATGGCTGCTGCTCTCTCTCATCCTCCTGCCTTTGCCCACTTGATGAGCCAGTACTCTGAAACATCGCTGCCCACTCACCCATTAAATATGCATACAGCAGCCCACGCAAACAGTCGCCTGTGCAAAGAGAAAAGTCTCTGTGGCGCCACTTTGAACCGCTTTCTCCACTTCACAATCAAACACGTGCCTCTCGACTGTACCGCTGAGTTGCCCCCGCCACACACACATGCACACACACACACACACACACACACACGCACACACTCCTCCAGGTACAATCCATCAGCTCACATTGTTTCGGAAGCGCATCGTGAAGCGGGTAGAGAAGTGGATACCGTACCTGCCCTTCAGGTGTTCGACCGGTGTGCGTCGCAGGGTCGCGGGTGTCATTCCTAAGTCGGGATACGTCGCCGTCCCCTCGCTGTGTTCCCAAGAAGTGTTTTCCTCACACCGCCGTGCGCCCCTACTCATAGCCTGCTGGCTCTGACGTGCTTCAGAGCAGCACCGTCGGTGGAGGGGGGTTGATTGTGCTGATTTCTACAGGCTTCACTCTGCTTTAGACCACTCATCTCTCCCTCGATCGGTGTGTGTGTGTGTGTGTGAGCTTGTGTGAGAGAGAATAAGAGGGAGTTTGTAAGGACACAGGGTAAAGACAGCTTTACTTCTACTGCATAGATGAAATAATAACTTCATATTAAACACCATTCATGAGCAGCAAACTCTAAGTACACAAACTAGATTCCATCATTAGACCATCATGAGCCCCAACA
>CAAKHC010012990.1:22618-38832 GCA_901007825.1 Macroramphosus scolopax
CAGTTACATGACAGTCAACACAGTTTCTGAGGAAATTTACCAAGTCAGCTACTCGGGGAGAACATCAAAAGCAGCGTTGAGCTCTGTGTGTGTGTGTGTGTGTGTGTGCGTGTGTGTGTGTGTGTGAGCTTGTGAGAGAGAGAATAAGAGGGAGTTTGTAAGGACACAGGGTAAAATGAACTGTACCAAGCAAGACAGCTTTACTTATACTGCATAGATGAAATAATACCTTCATATTAAACACAATTCATGAGCAGCAAACTCTAAGTACACAAACTAGATTCCATCATTAGACCATCATGAGCCCCAACAAGGCTGCGAACCAATCAGAGATACATGTGATCCACACCGAGGCTGCAGGAGAGAGTCGCACACGCATCTGCAGCAAATCGACTCCATTCATTTTAATCCCAAGGACGGCCGGCTGAATGGTCAACAGTTTCCACACCGGGGGGTGGGGGGGGTGGGGGGGACTCTCAAAGTCCTGGGCCAACAGAATGTTAATGGGCTTTAAATTCAGCACTCAGCAAACACATAAAGGACTCAGCTCAAGCAAGTAATTTGTTTCTGGAAATTGGCCTTCGCTGATACCTTATAGTCTTAAACACAGACACACACAGACACGACGTTAAACACAGATCAAGCAGAAAATCAGCAATAAACCGCCTTGGTGTGTATTCTAGCTCATCTCCGTCGCTGGGTAGAAGTTGTTTATCTCAGTGTGTGTGTGTGTGTGTGTGTGTGTGTGTGTGTGACTTTGGGTCCCTGCAATCGCTTTTCAAAAGGAGGAGCTGGGAAAGCGTGAAGTGGAACATTAGTCTGAAGTTATAAAGGTTACGCTCAGCTTATCCTGCTCTTTGAAATGTCCCATCTGCTAACACTGAACTTAGGAAGCTCCGCCTGGGAGAGTCAGAGGACCTCGGTGACGCCTGACGGGTCGGCGACGCCGTGAGGGCGAAGGCACGGGTGTTCTTCTATGTCGATTATGATCGATCCATCATCTGCATTGAGAGCTCAGCTTATTGTGTCTATTGTTGGAGGAACAGGACGGGAACATACAACTCACGCACTCTGAAGTTGATACTTGCTTGCAGGGACGAGAAACATTCTGCAAACTTTAAAGAGGATCTCAAACTTTGCATTGCTGACCGTTGCAGGAACGGAGAGACCGAAACGTAGGAAGCGATCAGCTCGTGTTTCCAATTAAATCATCTATTTCGACCTCCTCTACCGTGAACAGCTGCACAGAAGAGGAACAGTTTGCAGGCGCATCATATATTCCTTCCTTGCTGTGTTTTGGTCTGTGTAGGAAACAACAAACACATCTGGAATGCATGTCCAGATGTTGACCCTTGATGAGATGAAAGACAATGACTTGGTTTGTTCTGTATATTTACTTTATTTAACATAAAACACAAAGCCACTTGTTATGCATTCATTTTGGACTTACCGAGGCGTGAAGCTCGGCCGTTATCAATCTCAGTCACAAAGTGAGAGCCGCGTTTGACCGTGCAAACACGCCGACCATGAAGGATCGTTAAACAAAACTCCCGGACGTTATACAGCCTCTGAGTAAATGCACTTGTATTCCATCATTTATGAGCAGCATGTTGAAGATTTCTTAATAAAAACGTGCCGCGTATTTATCATCGTGGAAACACTCCGCTGGAGCTACAGTAACATCAGTTACCTCAACGGGCTGTGACGGCGTCTGACGTTAGACACTCGATGAGAAGAACTTTCAGAGATATATGTGATATGATGATAATGTGCTGCTCATAAGGCTTCTTCTCACATGGATTTAAGTGAACAGAACATCATTTCGGTCCAACTGAGATCTTCATCAGGCGTCGTCTAATAGCTCCTTGCAGCATTGAAAGAAAAGAAAAGAGGATCATATCAAGTAAGACACAAAATCATTTGTTATGCATTCGGTTTGGAAGTGCTGAGGCGTGAAGCTCAGCCGTTATCAATCCTCGTCACAAAGTAAGAGCTGCGTCTGACCGTGCAAACACCTCGACCGAGCAGGATTATTAAACAGTCGACCCCCAAATCCCAAACCTGATTTAGCAAATTTTAAACAGAATGAAAGAAGCAAGTCGGACGCTGTGGCATGAATATTTTACACGCGCTGATATCTCCTGACACAACAAGCTTACCCTGAATTTTTCCTGCCTTTTTTAAAATGAGTTTGGATTATGAGCTGTGGTGAGTCAGAGGGAGGTGATGACCGGGGCAGAGACGTGAGTCTCGGAGGGTCGGAGTGGGGACGGAGGTGGCGAGGGGGACGGACGCAGGGGACGGACGTCTCTGTCCTTGTTCCAGCTGTATAGGATCGGGGCTGCGGTCCACGGAGACGGGATCCATAAACTGCCAGAAGGGATGAGAATAAAATAGACGACATGAATTACAACTCAGTCAAGGAATAAATAAAGATTCCTCTTCTTTGCTCCGCCTCCTTTCAACTTGGCTTGAAAGGTTTTGATTGGCAGGTGCAGTTAACACTCAATGTGTTGGTTCTGCTCACATGTGGAGGACGTGTGCATCATCCCTCGGATGATTGAGTCGCTCTTCATAATCCCATTACAGCTCTGCAGACTCGGAGTCCATCCGTAACTTTGTGTGAAGACACGCTCCCGCCTGGGAAACAGCCGCTCATCGACTGGAAGCTTCTTACGGAGGAAAACCGACCCACAATTTAACTAAATTAATTTTAACTGCAGCAGGAAGCAGTTGTGCCCTGCAACCTCTCGTGGGCAAAAGTCCTTCCTCAGTCAATCAGCTCTCCACTGATTTACACTGTTTTAGTACTTTCTCACCGATGCAGGCTGATATATTACATCTAATACTCATATCTGTCTACTGCTGAAAGGGAAGTGCACATTTAGTTATTGCATTTTGTTTGTGTGTGTCTGTGTGTGGACTCTCTGCACCAGCTTCTGTGTAAATGGCTGAATCAGGTCGAAGACCAAGAGGCTGTAAATCACCGACGACAGCGGACAGACCTTCCTCCTCTCTCAAGCAAGGAGACCAAATCCAGCTCACTCGAGGGCACTAAAGAGACGCCGGGTCGGGTAAACAGTTACAGCCGCAGCTTCCTCCCCCTCCTTCCTCGCTGCTGTCTCTATCTCCACCTCCACTGTCTCCGCTATCTCCCATCTCGGTCTCAACCCTCTGTGCTTGGACGAATCGGAGGATTTACAGCCTCATTGACCACATCCGTCTACTTTATGTTTTTAAAATAACTAAAGAGCTGGCCTACATGTGACGGTGGGACTCCGAGGAAGCCTGCAGGTCAGGGTCCTCCAGCCCGTCCACTCAGGTATTCAGGCCGTCCTCCCAAATAATGACCCCCATCAGTCATCCTTTAAATGTCGGATTCAGCACCCGGGTCAGCACTTCTGCCTTTAAGTGAACTTACAGCTAAGAAGGTGATTAAACTGTAGAGGAGGCTGTTTGTGTTGGAATGAGTGTCACAGGCGCCGGCGCTCAGGTTAGCTGAGCTGAATGATTTGATTTGCTGGAGTGGTTACAGTCGGAGGGGGGAATCTCTTCCCCTGGTGGAGAACTCAATTTAACCGGCCACGCTTTGCATCACAGAGCACAATTGCATAGCTATTTTTTTTACGAGGCTTTTGCAGGTCTCGTTGGAATAATGCTTTCTGACTCCGACGATGCTCCTATTAATCACGTTTTTAATCTTTTCTTCATGTTTACTTTGTGAGGGAAACGACATTTGTTGTGTATAAGAAGAGAAAAGTCTCTCCTCTTCATGAGCTAAAAGATAACTGGTCTCAAAATACTGTAATTTCTACATGAACAGGACTTTGGTTGTTTTTGTATTAGATCCCTTTTTATGATAATTGGACGTGTACAGCTCAGATTTGTCGACCAGATTCCCTCAGTTCTGCAGATGAGCTGAGAACATCCCACCCACCCCCATCGTTCATCAAAGCAGCATCGAAATCCACTTCTGAAAGCTCAACGTGTACCCGGATACTCTTCGATGAAACAGCAGAGATTGATCGAGAGAAGTCCCGAAGATGCTTCTGCATGTGGTTTCTAAAGAAAGTCTTTTTCCAAGAAAACACTCCTGCAGTTATTAAGAGTCTGACATCACCTTCCTGGGGTGTAATGAAAGGAGGGGAGAGGCTGCACATGGTATGAACACAGGGTCGTCAGTAAAAGTGTTATTTGTGGGCGTGTGTGTGTGTGTGTGTGTGTGAGAATCATATAAAAAAGGAAGACATGATGAAAGTGCACTTTTAACAAGCGTTTCAGTGGTTTGTGACAGAGTAGAGGTCACTGCAGCACCGAGGGCACTGACAGGACCGTCGCTGTGGTTGTCCTCAGTGACTTTTGCTAACAGTTGGGATCAGTACGATCCTTTGTCCTGCTCCTTTAACGTCATTGAGACATCGCTTAACTAAGCCTCGTCTATAAATGAACCCTGGACAAGCTTTGCGGAGTAACTGAGTGATTGCTACAGACGTTGCTCTGCTAAAGCATCAAACTCATCAGCGCTCATGTATCGTCCCTTTTTCTCGCGCCAACGGTGGGTGAAGAGCTCTGCAGAGAGTCAGGTTGTTAACTCCACGAGTGGAGGCGCAACGTAAGGAACGATGATCTCTCGAAGTTACAATTCACAAACGCGTACCAACAATAACAAATCAAGAATTGATGCTAATCTCTGTGACCTTAATTAACATCCAATTCAATCCGAGATCTTTAACTCCGTAAGAATCCTTCTAAAAAATTTCTGATTGGCAAAAATATCACAATAAAATGTTTCCGTCAAATCGCACAGATTAGAGGAAGAGGATTAGCAGGAGAGGCCCGGGGAGCTGACACGGAATGAATTAACAGAAATTGTATCAGTAGAATAGAAACGAAGTCTCCAAGCTGCACTGTCAGCAGTTATGTTGTGTTGTGCGGAGGCGGACTCGCTGGCTGGAGGCACATGATGACTGACGCACCACGATACCCGTTTACCTCCTGAACGTGTCCCTGCAGGGCCGCTCTCGAAATCATGCTTGTTCCTGGTGAGGTGACCCCCTTTTCCATGTCAGACATCAATGCACTGAGTGGTAGCATTGTTAAGCCACACAGAGAAGGATGCAAATAGGGACGTAAAAGAAATATCTTGCACTCAAAGTCAGGCGGCTTCCAAACGTTGCTGCGGCTGTAAATGAATTCCTGCACAAACCTCCAGCTCAGATTTCATATGTGCTCAATTTCCAGAGTCAATAACATTTAAATTCTCATTTCCACTGGAGCTCACGATGTGAATTTCACAGCCTTTGCATGACAAGAGGCCATGGTGAGAATAAATGTTCCCTCCACACAGAAATGAATCTGTAGCAGCAGCGACTAACTATCTGTTTGTCATTTCTCCTCTGTTCTCTCTCAGTGGCAGGTCAGTAAATTGAGTGCATCTACACAGAGCGAGATCCCGGCACATCCACCTCAGTCTGGCAGCAGCCTCCCCATCATCCTTTTCACCCGTCACTCAGTGCCTCTCTCAATTAAATGGACCGCTAAGCACCGCCGTCCATATCCGAGGAGAGTTTTCCTTCAAGGGGGGAGGGGGACCGTGGATCCAGTCACAGGATGGAGAGACACGTTGGTCAGGCTGCTCTGAGCACATGTCGTGTTTGTTTACAACTGTAGTCACACATAGCAGTAAAACCGACTTATAAACCCCAGTGAGGGGGCCTTAAATAAACGTTAGCCACGTTAGCTCGCCGAGCTGGCTATCAAAAGAAGAGCCCTACAGAGTCATCACTCCCTAAATCAATCAATGACCGATTTGTCTGATGATGATTTGTCCTCACTTTGTCCTTCCAGTTGCATAAACTCGCGTGCTTGCGGCGCAGTGTGCTTTGAGGAAGAAGCATTTGGGTATTTCAAGGAAAACCAGCCCACAGGGGAGCTGCAGGGAGCAGAGCACCAGTGCTCCCTCCAGAGTGTGAGTTGAACGTTGGCCTCTAATCGAATGGATCTCTCCCTCCGAACGCCCCCGCAGTCGAGACTCTGATGTAACAGGTCACTTTCACACACCCACACTCTTTAACACTGTTGTTCTCCCATTGAACAACGAGTTGGTCACGATCACACGGTCGTACCTGTTGGAGTAGACCGAGCTATTGAAAAGAAATAGTTCTGGCAACAAGTCAAGTCGAAGAAGATTCTCAGCTGCTCTTAATTTGAAATCACGATGAACACCTGCTCTTAATTTGAAATTATGCTGTGGTAGCTCAACATCAGGCCAAACACGTTTCCGCCCGCTGCTCTGTGAACCAAAGCCGCGCTTCCTTTGTATATTTCTTCCCTCTGTCCATCGTTTTCTTTCTCCCAGGTTATTCCTATTAGACAATATTCAGCATTGGCGGACAAAGACCTGCTGCCGGGTGCTGATACGAGCACAGAGCACCGCTCCAGCCTCTCCTCTGATGTTACGCCACACACATGCACACGCACATGCACACGCACACGCACTAGAATGTCACAGAATCATTAGAAACTGAATCATTTTCTCTCCGTGGCCGAAGACAAAGCAGTGAGAGTGTTTCTGTGGAAGCAGAGCAAACACACCCTTCTAGATTTGGGAAGAGGAGGCTGGCGGTGCGTCGGGAGGCAGACGGAGGGGCCGCCGACAGTGATGGATGCTCACAGACAGCGGGCAACAGTGAAAAATGAGAGGATGGAAATTGTTCTTGCAGTGGCACATACTGATGACGGCCGCCGAGGAGCGAGGGATGAAAGGAAAGAGGGGGAGAGAGGGATGTGAGGGATGAACGGTTTCCCAACCCGTCCATGTGTGTAGAAAGCCCACGAAGCCTCCGCTGGAATTACGGACACAACGTCCCCGTAACGTTCTAACCTTTGTGTTTGTGGACCTGAAAATAGAATAAAAACATAATAAAGCAGAGAGAAAAAGGGCTGCAAAGAGCGAGTGTGAAGACATTTTCAGCACCTCCTCTGCATGCTGTGATGTTTGGGTTCAAAAGCAGCTGTTGTGCACCCGCCTGCCCCCCCCGCAGCCTTACAGAGAACTCAAGATGAAAATGCATTCGTTCGTCCTCCGACGTTATTATCATCACTTGTTTGATATAACTCAGTTTACCCAAAATGTATTTTCACTGATTGGAGTTTCTCTTTGGCAACAGCTCCTCAATCTAATATCTTATAGTACCGATAAATCTAAACCTCGTCGGTGCCATAAACATACGTCTCTTCATGGCTTCTCCATTAGGTGAAGAAACGTGAAGACGAATATGCAAATAAAGAAGTGAAGCAAGTCAAGAGAAGTGAGGGAGGTCAAGATAAAGTGCTTCATATCTAATGGATGCAAAGTCAATAAGGTACTTATTAGCAGGTGACGGATAACAAGGGCCGTACTGAACCATCAGGAGAACGTGTCCTTCCAATATGAGTCATAAACAACGTACAGTAGAAATATGACATCCATCAGGCGGCTCATCAATCTCTCAGTCATTCATCCAAGAGGAGGACTAAAGGGCCCCGGTGCTGATATAGTGTGCCGGGCCATCAACCTGTCAACGCCACCGTTGAAATATAACCGCACCGCACTCCGACTGCCGCCTGAATGATGAGGAACACAATCGCAAAGTGGAGTTTGGCAGTTGAACGAGGGCCGGCCCTGCCTCACCTCCTTCTCCCCGGCTCTTAAGCTGACAGAGCGCTGCTGGCGAAGGGGGGGGGAGAGCACCGCCGCTGTAACGGAGCCAAGTGGCATCCGAGGAGCGATCGCTCCACCCCGGAGCGGATCTGCTGATCATAAGCAGAAAAATGCAGTGTTGCTTTGGTGTGCGAGGTGTGTCGTTAGAAACACAGGTGAGTTTAATGAGGGTGTGTCGACACGAAAGGCTTCTTGATGTCTGGCTGTCTTTTCGTCTGACAGCCACATTAAAGATGCATGTTTGTCCTGACGTGAGCTTTTTGATTGTATTTGATCTGAAGAGTCTTTTGCATGAAGAACATCCATCAAGAAAAACTTCAAGATCTAAAAGTTGAGACGTTATTGTTCAAATCAGGCAACGAAAGTTACTTTATATTGATGAGGGTAAAGTAAACAAGGGGAGCTTTGGCGATGCTCGTGATACGTCAGCCCCTGCTGTCGGTCCATCGCTCAGCTGCCTCGCCATCTGCCTCCATCCTCCTGATGAAGAACACCCTGCTGCGAGGGCCTCAGAGTCTTCACCTCCACGTCGGCCTAATCAGCCTCAGAAGGCATCCGGTCCGGTCCGGTCCACGCGTCATCCCATCGACACCCAGCACCTAACGACTCAGAGGTCAAGGAGACGAGAGGACGGAGGGAAACAATGGAAGGATGATCGTAGGATCTTTGCACTAATAAAGAGACTCTTTCACTAATGAAAGCGATGCTTTTCCTCCACTTCAGAGTTCAGCTCGGTGATAAGTGGCCCCTCAGTAAATTATTTCTGTCTTTCCGCCACTTGAGCTCTCGTTTCCACCGCCTGCTTCCTTTATGCTCCGCAGCCTGTGCACCATCCTCACCATCTCTCACCCTTTGTGCGCAAAATGTTCATTTACATTTTTTGTTTTGCACGAGGGGAGCGACCGCAGAAGGTGAGGCGCGTACGTGCGGTATAATTATTCTAATCTCCAAAAGAAACGGCTTCATTACTTTGTAGAATCAATCCACCTGATTGACAGTCGCTCTGCAACGACGATCAGCCGAGTCGTCGTTTCAGCGAAGGGAAAAGTGGCCTTGAGGAATGTTACTTACAGCACATTTTCAATGCTTTAATTGAGCATATTAATCATTCATATAACCCCCAAACCCCTCACAACCTGCCCCCACCTCACGTCGGATTGAGGCTCTAAATATAGCCCCTCCTGTTCTTCCTCTCTCCTACACACACACACACACACACACACACTGTAAACACAAACACATGGTTACATGTATTGTATTGTCTTTCTCATTGAACTCCCGTTGGGAAATACACTTCATGGGAAGATGTCAGGAGGTTAGAACAAGAACTCTTTCTCCTCTGAGCGTGCGTGTTTGTCGTATCATCTGTGGGAGCTTCGACACGCCGGGTTACGAGGCTCCATTTTTACACAATCTGGATTTATACGGTTATTCTGGTGGAGTAATCCCCGCGACGACGGCGGCGGTGCATTTCCATTTAGAGGAGTTTTATTGAGGGTGGAAAAAATTACCAAACGAATGATTGATGAGCAGCAGCGACGGGGGAGGGGAGGGGGGGGGGGGCACTGATTCAGTTCTGCGGGATGGACGAGGGCAGTTCGGTGGGCGCGAGGAGACGAGAACAGGACGTGAGATAACAGGTGTGTGTGCTGAATGTTAACTTAAACAGGCAGAAATAAACCTGCACTCAATGCTTCGACACATCCTTATAAAATATCAGCTACACTTATAACAGTGTTGCTCAGCAGTGATAATCGTCTCCCAAAAAGTTCCTTCTTGGACTGACCCTCCTGTTGTAGCATCTGCTGACGTCTTCTGGCTCCTCTGCGCTCATTAGCAGGCAGGCTGGTACGGGACCTTCTCCATCTGGTAGCCTGAAGCAGGACACACTGGACTGCTTTCGCCACAACACGAAGCACATACTAAACACACTGCGGTGCAGAGCATGCATGCAGGCTGGGATCGTGCACGGCCGGACGTCTGCACCTGCAGCTCAGAGCCGGAAGATCTTAACGTGCAGCTCCGTCAGCGTGGTGCCATCACTGGCAACAACTCTCTGGGCAGTGCCAGGTTTATTTTTAGTTCTGGTTTAAACCTTCAGTAGAGCCACAGAGTGTTGATGCACATACTTTAGAGGAATGGTTTTGTCAGGATCCCTGCCTGGACTTCATAGATCTTGTAGTTTTGATTGCTAGGTCGAACCTGTGGTGGGTTTTGAAATGATTCTTGGTTTCAGCCTGTGTTCATGTGTTATGTTCGACGCGTTTCCTGTTTTATTTTGACTTCACCTGCCTCGTGTCATTGTTCCATGTTGTACTTCCTGTCTGTGTTTGGTTTCCCGCTCTTATGTCGTTCACCTGAGTCTCGTCAGCCAATCAGCTCCCTGCCCTCCTCGTCTTCTCACCTGTGTCTTGTTACCGTGTTTGTATTTAAGGTCTCAGTTCCCGTCTGTCTCTTTAAGAACCGTCTAAGTGTCCCAGTTTGTGGTACTGTGTTAGTTTGTTTGTAATTATATGATTCCTCACCATTTTGTTTTAGTTTAATTCAAAATAAATAATTACTATTTCATCCAAACCTTTTTATTCAGTCTGTCTCTCTGCGCTTGGATCCGCCCGTCGTCACAAACACTCCTCGACACCCCGACCCGCGACAAGTTTGGCATTTCGAAACTCTGCTAATTGCCGTTCTTGCTACTTCAAGCGGGGCCGATTCTGTAACTTTTGCAGTCAGGCAGGCGGTTTCCTTCTGTTTCCAGTCTGAATGCACAGTGAAGCATCTGCTGGCTGCAGCTTCATATTTATTATACAAATAAAGAAAGTGGGATAATTAAGCCTCAGCAGAAGAGAGAATAATTATTTTGCAGAGTATTAAACTTCTCTTCTTCAGGGCAGTAAAGTTATTGTATGATTTGGACTAATGATCCTTTGAAGATCTTATGTGATCATCTCTCATGCAAGTGCATCATGTATTAACGTTTCCTCCCTTTTTAGATGAAGATTCACAAAACAATCCTTTCCCCTCCAAACCCGGCTTTCAGCTGAAGAATTCTGATCATCTAACGAAGATCTTTTATTTGCTCAGTTCCCCCGAAGCTACAAACAGCGTCAGCTTCCAGCATTCTGTGCAAATCTACCTCCATAAACTGACGTGACACAGTTTCAGCCTATAAGCAAACGGTAAGAAAAGGGAAAACAGGGCTCAACATGTGACAGCGTGGACGATTCCCCCGGTGCAATTCAGGAGGCACAATAGCAGGATTAGTGCGTTCCCATTCACGGGAGGGATTACATGGAGGGGAGACACACACCGGATCCGTCTGCGGTGCCGATGAGACTTAAAATGATTTATGGAAGGGAAAAATCTGAGATACATCGAGGGGGGAGGAGACACACGGGATGGTGTCATGGGAATAAAACAAGTTGGAAATGAGGTCGGTTTGAAGCGTTGCCTCGTCTCTATAGGAGGAGGTTCAGGGGTTCGTGTGTGCCGGTCGTGTGGATATTCAAAGTTAACAGTAACAAATATTCTAAATTCATTACGTGACTGCTTGTGTGTGACACAGTGATGAACCCAGGAAGGATTATTATGCAACCCTGCAGCTCCCCCCGGCTTTAGAAAGCTTTTGAGTGTTTTCCAGAGCCTCCATTTGAATATTTCAGTTTCCTCCCGCCGCTGCCGTGAACGTTGTTTCCTGCCCGACCGTCCGGCGCCGACGCTGCGGTGAACACCGCCGAGCAGTTAGCAGCTGAAAGGCTTTTATATCCTCTCAGGTGTTGCAGAGATATTAAACAGGACTAAAAATGTAGAGTGAATATTAAACAACCAAATAAACCCTGAGATTGATTTCCTCTGTCTCATACTGTGTTATATTGTAGCTGAGACGGAGTCTGTGTACCAAGTTTGTCTGGGAGACTGATGAGTTGATGAGCTGTCGCCCTGCTCCCGGGTCTGCAGGTCCTCCTCTGGCTGCCGGGCCTCCGCCTCATTCACCTGACGCAGCCTAACGACGTATTAACAACCGAAGACGAGTGGCTTTAATGATTTCATCAGTTTCCATCCAGCTTCCTTTAATTGCGGTCCAGCAGAAGGATGCTGCGTGTTGACACGATGCCAATAGGCGACCGCCTGAAGCAAAGTGCTGCCGCTGATGGAAGTCACAAACTGAGGTGCTGGGAATCCAATTTCATCTGTCCGCGGCCAAAATCAATGAATTAACTAAAACCACGGCACTATATGTTGTGTAGTTGATTACTTCGACTCCAAATGGGATTACTGGTTTTGAAATAAAGGCTTGTTATGACAGAGCACACAAATCCTGACGTGGTAAATAACTTTAAATATTTAACTCTCTCTGCTTCTGAAACAAAGGATGATGAAATAGTTTATATTCAAACTGAATGAAGGAACTGTAATGTCATTATGTGAAGAATATTCCATAACATATACGAGTCTGACTGCACAATACTTGGAATTCAAGTGTATCTTCAGTAGCTCACAGAGCAGTGTGTAGCTTAAAGGAGTAGTTCAACATTTTAGGAACTACAAAGTGAATGAAAAAGCTCCAAATTAATTTCCAGTCTGTCACTTTCACAGTATTTTGTTTTACGAGGTATTAAACTAATGAGATCTTACCTCTGAGTGACTGAGCTGAAATAAAAACATCTGGTTATTACTGCTATAATCCATGTTTAACATGCCTCAGAGGACGATCTGAGACCGTCTCCCAGGATTCTCGACATGCCATCCGCAGTAGCTGCGATCGTTGTTGCAATTTTATGAACCGATGAACCAGCGGACGAATGAGATGAAATGAAACTTGGCTGTTGTTGATAAATAATGTATGTTTGTTCTCTGTATTACATCCCAGTAATGGAGTTCGCCCTTCAACATGTTCCAGTAAATACGCATCTGTTTGTGCACACGTCACTTTGACTAGAGGTTGTATTTGATTAATTGATTTAAATGTGTCTGCACATAATTAGTTTGATTTGGTCCTTCCACCGGTCCACAGTCTTTATATGTACTGTATGTACGTCATCACACTCCATCCTTTGCAGGTTGCGCTGCTTATCTGACAACCTTAACATACTCAAAAGGTCTTGAAACTTATAACTCGGCTCCACATTTCCACTTTCATCAAACCTCACATGTTTGATAAGAGTCCTGACCTGAACACACTTGATTAGAAATATTGATTATCAGTCACAGTGCCACCTAGTGGTGATCTCAGTTCACAACATTAGTTTTAATTACCAGATTTGTCCTGTTTCTGAGTTTCTACTTTGCACTTTCCTTCAGTTCATTTGTTATATAAAGTAAGAATTCCTTCGAGATGCCTCCTGTCCGCTGCTGTTCCCTCCGACTGGGTCTGCCCAGTCACCTTAACACATCTGCTATCATCTCTGAACATCTGTCAGGCTTCACGTCACACACAGAAGGGCGGAGCTGCAGCTGCTTCACCAGCTTCAGTTGGAAACTCTACTTCCAAACTCTAACTAGAATTATTTTGTCGTCACTTAAACCTGCTAACCTCGGTCACAACAACCATAGACGTTGATGTTGTCAGTAAACCAGAAGCATTGCATGTTTCACTGTGGAGTTTACAGGATGTAAAAAAATTATCATAAAAATTCCACCTTCATCATGTTGATAGGAAAACCAAACGTGTGTCCATGATGGGATCAACCTGGCCCGAGTCCCAGACCGTCTGTCAGATTAATGTAGTTCCTTCATCATCGGCTGTAATTCTGCAAGTATAACTCCACGTCCCCCGGCCAGCCTCTCACCCCACCTGTAATCACTGCCAACATCGGGCACAGGGAGACTCATGGTACCCTGAGGTGGGAAGGCTGGAAATAATAACCACCAGAAACAGAGAACGGCCACTGGGATTATTGTCAAAGTATCCCGACCGGAAACATAAAGGAGGTTTAGCTGGAATATCAATCTCATATTGAGCTTCTTATCCACATGAACATCAGTGTGTTGCTGCCTCAGACCCTCGCGGCTCAAATTGAAAACAATCAATACGCCTGAAGCAAAACATGTGACAAAGTAGAATAAATAGTTCCTCACGCTGGTGTATAATCAAAGGAGTGAGAGGAGTGAAATACAAAAAATAGAAACCAACTTGAAGGAGTTTTTAATAAGATTCACTATAACGGTCGGAATGAGAAAAATAAATCCTCTCAGTGTTTCGTTTCATTTCTCCCTCTCGCCGTAGTTATTAATGTCTGAGCATTAATTACGTCGTGGACCGTCGGTGTTTCGATGCTCTTATCCTGAGAGGAGTTCTTCTCTTCACACCGGCTCTTTTTTTGAAAACCGCTCTTAATTAATGGATGCTACAAAAACCCATGAATAGCAATGTAGCAAATACGTCATTTTCCTGCACCCCGCTCGCCCGCTCTGCTCCCTCCGCTCATCTTTCTTCAGCTTGTGCTCTTCTGACGGCCGAGGTAATTCATCTGAGAGAGGCTGTTAAAGAAAAGGGATGTGGGTTTAATCATGAAGACTTTGTTTAAGTGTGACAGGTTTGCCTGCTCTGATATTATCATTCATTTTGAATCTTGTACCGGGGTTCTGTGCTCCTGCTGATGCAGCCATGCAGACTGACTTTAGAGTCTGAATAAAGACATCCACACCGTCCCTAGCTGAGTTCCCAGCCATGACCAGGATGGACCCTCGCTCCTCGCTAACAAGGGAGGGTCTGAATCACTCGGCCTGATGATGGTCCAGGCCGTGACAGCCTTGCCTATTGCATTACCACACAGCAGCGAACCCTGTAATCATCATAATTCCTCAATCGATGAGGCGTCCGTTCACTGGTCCAGCTGATGAATTGACTCCTCAGCCTCCAGCTCACCCGCTCTCCCCTCTCTGGCTCGAGATGAAAATAGAAAAGACACTCGGTCTTTTTGTGTGTAATCTTCGCTATTTCTGTAGCTTTTTGGGGCATTCAGCTTCCGGATGTAAAACAGCTCCGGGGTTGTCGGAGCCGAGCATCGATAATGTGGCAGTTGGCTGCTCTTGGACGACACTGAGCACAATAATTCCGTTAAGTGTTCAGCTCTGCATCAGCACGGAGGCCGGCTTTGCTTCCTCAGCATCGGTTTGCCTCCATTCATCGTGTCTTCCTGTGATAAGACGTTTCTGCCTCTGTACACGTGCACATCGGGAACGGCGGATAATCAAGTTTCCTCGAAAAGTGGAGCCGATACGCGGTGGATGCATCAGTGCTTCTACGACTCGCTAAAGCCATAAAATAAAACATTAAAAAGGCAATTGTGTTTCTTGAGTTTTTATATAAGGACGTTTATATAGTATATTAGGGATCAAATAATAGTCGGTATAATTTTGGCCTTCCCTCGTTCCAAGTTAGATCATTTAGAGATCAAACACTTTTAAAATGGATTCAGCGACGCAGTCTGAATGTGGGCTCACACTCCTGTGACGGACGAACAGCTCCCCACAGGCGCATTGAGAACCGATTGTCTTCCCGTCTATATCGTATTCTGTCACTTCAGTGCACCGAGAGAGGGATTATGAAGACCTTGATGGAGGAGTTGGCACTGAGCTGTAACCTTGCCTCACCTCAGTAAACAGATATACTGAATTATATGTGCGTGCAAAGCAGGGATGATATTATATAAGGACGTTATATAAGTGGCCTTGAAGGTATGAAGACATTCTTGTTTGTTAACCTTCATAAACATGAATGATCATGTATTGTGTTGATGTTCATGCTGTCCTGTGTTAAACAGAATAGTTATCACAAACCACCTTCATCATGCATCCAACACGGGTTCACCGCCTGCAGCAGTTTATACCTGCTGTGAATCTAATGGAAATATAATCCTTACCGTTTATTTACTTGTTTAGCTGCGACGTGCTGCTCTGCAGGGAACCTGACACGTCGCTTCACGTCTGTGTTAATAAACTATCTTACAGAAACTGTCACAGTTGTATCTGCATGTATATATCTGGTGTGAGAGACACCACAAAAAAGCAGAATGCATCTTTCCCCTCTATTACCTGCTGCCTGCAGACCTTGAATTCTAATCCAATCTGACATTTTGACAACAGAAAACAAGACTTATCAGGTCAAATCAGCACAGCTGCTGCAGGAAAAACATAGTTGTTGTTTTGGTAAGAAACTTCCTCCTTCCTTCTGTCCGCTGCTCAGTCCGTTACAGCTGATGTCAAAGCACATAGAAACTTATAAACAAACAGTATGAAGTGTCTCTGACGTCGGTTGATGGGATGCAGCGCCGCCGTCGGCCCAGCGGACTGCGCGGCGCCGTGTGGTGACCCGAGTGTGTCGGCGGTGTCTTGCACTCGGAGGCTAACAGTGTTTGAAGTGAGCAGGTCTGGACTGGCCTCCGCAGGGCTTCGACTGCAGATGGCTCATTAGACTGGCGTTTGATAACCCCCCCCCCCCCCCCCCCCCCCCCCCCCCCCCCCCCCCCCCCCCCCCCCCCCCCCCCCCCCCCCCCCCCCCACCCCCCCCCCC
>CAAKHC010012995.1:6555-20561 GCA_901007825.1 Macroramphosus scolopax
TGAACTTTTAATTAGAAGAGCTGGTTCCCTGTGAGCTGCTGCGTTCATCCAGATGACTGATCCTCCTCAGCAAACTGGAATTCATTTTAAACTGTTTTCAACAAAAGTAAAAACGTCAAAACATCCGTAAGGCTGATTTTGGGCTCGGGGTGTACACACACACACACACACACACACACACACACACACACACACACACACACACACACACACACACACACACACACACACACACACACACACACACACACACACACACACACACACACACACACACACACACACAGGGCCATACACACACACAGGGCCGCACACACAAACGGGGCCGAACACACACACACGGGGCCGTACACACACAGTCACACACCACCAGCACATCCAGTCGGGACCTGTTCAACTTGGTATCTCAGTTTTCTTCATTCATTCATTTAACTTGTCATATTTTGTTTATCTCTACTGATCCTGTTTGATCCTGTAAGACCAGACGATGGTTCCATTCCTCGTGTTGGTACTCCAGTCAGTATCTAACATCAGAGGTTACATCACCTCATCAAATTATAAAACATATCTGACATTCACTCACGCTTCATGCAGATGTTTGATTTGCTGCTGAGGCCAACAGGGTCAGGAGATGACCTGCTGTGGACCGAGGCTTCATATGGAAGACTGATTGGAAAATATGTCCTCTGCAACCTTTAATGTAAGTAACTCCCATGTGGGACATGTGGGACATGTGGGACATGTGGGACATGTGGGAGGTATGTTCACTGGAGTTTGTTAGGAACGCCGTCACGTTCTTCACCTCGACTGCAGCTGTTGTGTTGCACTTTGTCACAGTGTGGTTTGTTTCCAGGATGTGAACATGGATCTGTAGATGAAGAATGAACGATGCAGGGAGCTTCTCCTCCAAGCTCCCCATGAAGAGCATTCCTCCCTGTCTGCCCCCCCTGGCCCTGTCTTCTCCAGATGATGAAGCATGGAGGTAGGAGGTCTGCCAGTGTGTGAGCCCATACCTAAGCACCTATCCTGGGGCGCTGTGAGGGAGGGCAGGGGGCCGCCGGCTGGAGGTCTGATGACAGAAGAGAAGGAGAGAAGCCTCTCGGTCTGTCCTCATCCGTTCCACCTCCCTCTGAGCTCGCCTCTCCTGCTACCGCCGTCCTTTTGCAATCGGCAACAGCTCCGTCAAACCTTTACATCTTCCACAATAGAACTCATATTCTTGTATTTCTCTACATCTTCATCAGAACTCCTCCCTCATCCTCTCTGCAAAACCATTGATGCAGAATCTCACCAGTTCTTAACCTAAATGTGTTTCATATCAACATTTCTAGATAGCAGGACTGATTTGTTTTATGCGCCAGAGAACATTTGATCAGGGTCAGAGAACATTGTGACGTGGGGCTGCAGACAGCAGCCTCCTGCTGCAAAGGATTGTGGGTTAGACTCATTAACCAGCTGTTTGCGTAGATGCACTTCATGTACCATTCAGAAACTTTGACATTATATGTATTTGTTGATATATATATATTTGTATCTTGGTGCCTGGGCTGGGAGTCCTCCCCCCCCTGATCTTATCACAGACCTTAGAAACACTCCCTTATGCATCCTCGGACACTCAGGAATGGACGACACCACCCAACATCACCTTGTTGGAGAAGCGCTGCCTGCCATCAATCCGTCTCAACTCCAATGATATCCTCTCCTTCTGTTCATCCCTTAAACCCTCCACCTCCTGTTGGATGTCTGAGGTTACGGGGTCATCGCTGCAGGGAAGCGGGTATTGACAAGGTGGTAATAGGCCGAGCTACAGAGGTCTCCTCCTGCTGGATTCCATCAACTGCAGCCTGAGGGCTCCACACATGTAGGTATCGAAGGCTGAATGCTTTTCTCCGATTCAAAAGAAATTGAGGCACAACTTCCTCTTCATTCATGGCTGACAAGGGGAATAGATTGTGGATTTGTTTTCGTGGATGTCGTTCTGCATTTGCCTCCTACTTCCTGCCTCCTACTTCCTGCCGCAGGCGACGGCCCAGTCGGCGCCGACTGGAGCATTAACAAGATACCCACGACACAGCTACATCAGTGACTGCTGCTTCTGTGCTAAAAGCCTTAGGGTACCAATTTACAAGACCTATCTGTGACTGAAGTGAGGCACTGAAATCAAGGACGGGATGGTGCTATCTTGAAAGCAAAGTGCTGCACTCTTGTTCAGATCTGAGGGCTACAATTGCCATATATGGATGTGTAAAATTCAAAGGGCATAGACCATCACAGTGTGTGTTTGAAACCAACGAGGCCTGCTGCATTCCAAATGAAGGTGATGTGCAGGATGGCTTCTCCTCAGCTGCTGGCTGTGTCATTAGACGTGTTGACTTTCGTAGAACTTCATGCTTTATGTTGAAATTATTCCATAATTCTGTGTAAAACAGACACGGAGCGCAAACACGGAGCGCAGAGCAAGATGGAGTCTTTGATCGGGAGTTTCCTGGCAGGTCAGGAAGTATTGACGGAGGAGTCCAGGGGGACATGTACACCGTTCAGGAGGTAGGTGTGTGTGTGTGTGTGTGTGTGTGTGTGTGTGTGTGTGGGGGGGGGGGGGGTTCTTCTGCCTTAAAGGGTGCTTACAGCCACAAATATGACCTCAGTCTTGATTCCACTGTGATGATCTGAGAGGTATTGCAGAGGAGGAGGTCCAGAGGGGTTCAGGGGGCTATGATGAATACCAGCATTGATTATTAACAGACTGAAAGATCCGATTGATTAACAACCATCTTACTAGTGACTGGGAGCAGAACTACATCAAGTCAAAGTACTGTACTTACTTGTACTTTACTTGATCATTTCCCTTTATTCTACATGATTCTCTAACTTTTTGCATGAATCATTAATAATCAGTTAAAGTCTCGTCATGTTTCAGCAGCTCCATCAATCGGAGCTCCGCCTCCCTCCTGACTTTAACTGTTACACGCTCGATGAGGTCAAAGCAAAGATTAGAAGATCTTAGATGAATGAAAGTGTTTGTAACTGTTTTGCATTTCTCAAAACTTTTACCAGACAAAAAGAGGAAGAAACTCAAACAGAAGAGCCACAGTGGAAACATGTGGCAGCACCGATGGTTCATCTGGAGACTGGACGTCATGCAGAGCAGGTCACACCTGGATGCAGAGCAGGTCACACCTGGATGCAGAGCAGGTCACACCTGGATGCAGAGCAGGTCACACCTGGATGCAGAGCAGGTCACACCTGGATGCAGAGCAGCATCGGATCCCTGCCTCATGTGGAACTGGAGCCAGTGTAAACTGGGGGAAGGTCTTCATCATCATCTGTTACTTCCTGCTCACTGACAGACGCGATGATGTCGATCATGTGACTGGTTTGAATCAAACACTGGCTGGTGAATGAACTGATGACGTGTGTTCAGGTACGTTGATGCAAATAGAACAAACTGTTCAGTAACTTGCTGAAAGCTGTTTCTAAATGTGTTTACCACTTAAAGTTGTTGTTCTGTATTAATACCTTGCTTCACCCGGGGCACCAGTTGTCAGCTTTGGAGGTTTATAAGTTTGAATTTAGCCATCAGAATTAATTAAATTATGAAATTAATATCATTAATTCATATTCAATCTGCCTCAGGGCATCGCCGTGGAAACAGGGAAACAGCTAATTCACTAACTATTTTTAGTCGTTATCAGTCTCATAAAGAAACAAACTATGAATCTGTAATTCTGATTAATAATGAAATCAATAAACACAACCGTAACAAGGCGAGCGGCCTGGTCCTCCTCCACCTGCTCTTCACATCGCTGGGTTACAGGTGAGTCGGGGCTCTTGTTGCCTGGTTACACGTGTGACCTCACCAACAAGGGTCGGGGCAGGTTGGCCAGTCTTCTTCCTCGAAGAAGAGATGTTGGTTCAGGTCAGACAAAGGAACAGGGAGGCAGCAGCCCGAGGCTGCGTGAGAGGAAGAGGGAGGAAGAGGGAGGAAGAGGGAGGAAGAGGGAGGAAGAGGGAGGAGCTGGTGTCCATCATCTGAAGACAGATGTTATCAGAGGTCATGTGACCGTCAACTTCACACGCAGGTGATCAGACACAAGTTCATGAACCCCCAAACAAACCATGTAAACCTTCGGTTCATGTGACAGTGGTAGCAGGGACAGGGACTGGGACAGGGGACAGGGACGAGGACAGGGACGAGGACAGGGACTGGGGACAGGGACAAGGGACAGGGACTGGGGACAGGGACGAGGACAGGGCAGGGACAGGGACAAGGACAGGGATGAGGACAGGGACAGGGACGAGGACAGGGGACAGGGACAGGGGCAGGGGCAGGGACAGGGGCAGGGACAGGGACAAGGACAGGGACGAGGACAGGGACGAGGACAGGGACAGGGACGAGGACAGGGACTAGGACAGGGACAAGGACAGGGGCAGGGACAGGGACGAGGACAGGGACTGGGACAGGGACAGGGACAGGGACAGGGACAGGGACGGGGACAGGGACAGGGACAGGGACAGGGACAGGGACAGGGACAGGGGCAGGGACAGGGACAGGGACAGTGGAGCTGATGAACACACACCACAGAGATGGAAACATGATATTATAAGTCTGTACTGATCTTAATAAGATGTAAACAAAGACAATAATAACAATAGAAGCTGTTTGTTGCTTATTGTGATGACGTCGTTATCTCCTCCATTGTAGTATTGAACATAAAGTCCAGGTGGAAAATACTGTATCATCCATCAAATACTTAACCTGACCGTATGGAAGCAACCTAACGTTTATTATTTGTTACGATTCAGAGAATGGAACCACTGCAGCTCGTCCTCCCTCCCACTAATCCACGGTTCATTTCCATACCGGCCTCTCGGCTGCACTGTGCAAACACAACAAAGCACAAGAACAATGGAGTCCCAAATCCTCACATATTCCCCAATGAGTTGGCATCCATTGTTGTGCTCGGCCCCCGGGCCCCCGTCCTGTATCACTCTGCATCCATCCGTCCATCCATCCATCCATCCATCCATCCATCCATCCATCCATCCATCCATCCATCCATCCATCCATCCATCCATCCATCCATCCATCCATCCAGCCAGCGCCATCGGCAGCGGCAGCGGCAGCGGCAGCGGCAGCGGCAGCGGCAGCGGCCTCCACCTCACCTGTCACATTCATCACACTGGAAGCGCTGCACCAATGCCGAGATGCCAGTGAACCCAATCATGCAGGAAAACATTGAACACAATGTAATTATGTTCTAGTGCTTCTCCAACAGTAATTAAACAGCAGATTCTCGGCAGCAGACGGAAGCCTGAACAGATTTGAGCTGCCGACACTCGTACACGTGTCTTTGTTTCTTCATTACCTGATATTACATCCAATCACCATAATGACGGCGTCCACTCGTCCTCTCATGGGCAGGGAGGAGGAGGAGGAGGAGGAGGAGGAGGAGGAGGAGGAGCACACGTACACATTATTAATGATTCAGCTGTCATATTTCAATCTATAGGATTTATCTGGTCAAATGTGTTCACATGTTGCATCACGGTTCCAACAGCTTTCAAGCACAACATAGCAGGTGTGTGTGCTGCTAACACATTAACATGACTGCTGTCTGTTGGTTTGGTTGACCAATGAACTGACCTCAGAACAGCTTTCACAGCGGGAGAGGGCTGCAGATAGAAGTGATGATGACGATGATTTATCTCATCAGCTTAGTTCCTCATTCTGCTAAGACATGAGGGGGGGCTAACGTTGGTGGGCTAACAGAGCCACAGCAGACCACCAGACTCAAGAATGTTCAATACATTAAGTACATTGCACAATATGTAGACCATGAAGGCCTGCAGCCGTCCTTCACAGCAGGTCACAGCTCTTTGTTTTATTCTTCCAGGACTGTTTTGCTTCACTGCGTTCGATGAACCTCGTGCACAATACAAGTCTGGAAAAAATATTAAAGTACCTGAATTATATGTGCATCACGAGCCGATCGCTCCTCCCCTCCCCCCCTCCCAGCACTCCGCAGGGGGACCGGCTGGGGCTAATGTGGCCAACAGCAGGGAGGGGAGCAGGGTTGGCAGATATGTTAGGAATGTCCGGGATTAAGATCAAAGATGACCTTGGATGTCGTTATACAGCACTGGAGGTCAGGTAGTCCTACAACTGATTAAAGCAATGAACAAGGTGCACAACTGACGAGGTGGCAGGCGGCTGCATGGGAGACCTGAACACCGGTTTTGTATTTACATTATGATGATTAAAACCAGAAGGTATCAGGTCCGTGTGGATCCTTCTCCACCCCGATAGAAGGCTTCTGAGAGGAGGTGCTGCTCTGCCAGCTGCCCAGAAGACCACAGCTCTTAATTTTAATTTGCAGTACAGCCGTGCGAGGGGGGGGGAAACCCTCGGACGTAAACACAAACACAAACAGACCAACACACGTCTGCACTATCTCCTGTCCTCCTCCTCAACATCATTAACACCATGATGTAAGCTGAGGCAAGGCGGCTCGCAGGCTTGATAACACCAGACATAATCACTTCTGATCCCTGAGCTTCCCTTTCGCTCACTCTCTCATACTGCCCCCCCCCCCCCCCACACACACACACACACAACCATCCACCCCCTCCCTCCCCTTTCACAACCACCTTTCAAATAATCCCTAAAGATGTGCTTCAAAAGGCCAAGGAGACCTTTTCTTGCCATCCAAACGCAAGTTGGCATCAGCCTTTGCAGCATGTTGCATCAGCACATTTATAAACACACAGTGATGTGTAATGGGGGGGGGGGGGGGGGGTGTTGTCACAAACACTGTCACATGGCTCCAGGCTATCATCATCCCCCTGGGCGGAGGTTACCTGTGACTGAGACTCACACCTGGTGCTCAGGGCTTCGCTCTGCCTGCATCATGTGATCCACTGAAGGTTTCAGGGGTCAAACGGGGTCGTTACTTCTCTCACATACACGGTACAACCAGAGGACAACACCGTACTGTAATCTGTGTAATCTGTGAGGCATGTTTACAACAGAGTGACATTTCTTCATTTAATCCCGGTACTTTAAAACAGATGTTTGCGTGTGTGGCTCCCTCCAGCCTGTGTTCAGCACCGCCACGTCCTCAGAGGAGAATCTACAGAACAGAGGAAGAAGAAGACAATTATATCTGATACTCAAGATGTCCATGTGAGAATATGGACAATGAATATTGACAGTGATTGGTGGACGTGATCGGGGCTCGTCTGGAGGAAACACTTCCTTCATTTAAAGCCTTGTAGCATCACTACATCTGTAAATCAGGATGTTAAGTGATTAACGAATGACGTAGTAGAACTGGTAGCTCCACCTGCTGTGGGAGACCTCGTATAGAAACACTGGAATTAATAAAAAGGTTCATTTCAATGTTTTGTTGGTCAGATATTTTTAGAAATACGATATTTGGCTGAATTTTCATTCAACTTTCATCTTCACCACCGAGCGCTGAACGGTGGCCTGATGATGTCGGACTTTAGGACTCTTATTTAAATCAATTAAAAATAACAACACATTCTTAACTCGTGCATCATTCTCTAATTATTGGGACTGACCCTGATACAAGCGTCACAACAACTTCCAAGAACAACCTGTAATAGTTTCTATATATTAATGATGTGAGGACTGCGAGCTGGCCTGTCAACGTCTCTGCCGCCCGGTATCACAGCCTGGTCTGCCACCTCCACCTCCACCTCCACCTCCACCTCCACCTCCACCTCCACCTCCACCTCCACCTCCACCTCCACCTCCACCTCCACCTCCACCTCCACCTCCACCTCCACCTCCACCTCCACCTCCACCTCCACCTCCACCCATAAACATCGGCTGGCTGCTATCACCTCAATATAAAGACACGTTCAAGCAGGTCACGCTGTTGTCATGGAAATGCAAATCCCGACTCGCTGGGCTGACACGCCGAGCCGAACCCAGTTGAACCCAGTCAGCATGTTTGCAGGGACAAATGCTGTTTGAGTCTCATGTTCCACCTTTATTAAGGATAAATCAACGCATCAACACCAGTATACCGATATATGTTATCGACGTCGTCAAGCTTCCACATGGGTGATGTTTGGTGTTGGGTGAACTGTCCTTGGAGGGGGGGGGAATCAGTGCACTTCTCCTTTGAGCCAGCAGAGGGCCGACATCACACAACTGATGACGCTCAAACATCTTTGGACTCTTTTGTACTAAACATCTCTGTAAGAGGAAAAACAAGCGCTTGTGTGTGTTTGTTGGCTCGCTGTCGTCCTGTTGTGGGTCAAACTGGTCATATGACATCATCATGACATCAGAGGTCACTGAGTGTTGTCGTCAAACAACCTGTTTCTGTGAGAGTGTGTGTGTGTGTGTGTGTGTGTGTATGTGTGTGTGTGTGTGTGTGTGTGTGTGTGGTAGAAGCATTCAGGTCCTATGACCAGTTGTTCCGTCGTGGGTCCTTGTTGTTCATCACACAGCAGCAGCTGGAAGCAGCAGGTTTCCCTCTGAGCTGGACCACCAGGACGGATCCCAGCTGAAGGTGGTGACGAGTGTTGTTCATGTCTGATCCGGTGTTTCCTCCACTTGTTCCCCCGCTGTGATGCAGCTGAACGGTACCGAGCTGGACCTCGACAGCGAGCCCCAGGTGAATCACGGGGTGGAGGTTCGTAAGGACCAGTACGGAGTCACCGCCACCATCAACGGTTCCAGGGCCGTCACCTCCGTCTTCTTTGACGGCTACACTGCACAGATCCACATCAGCAGCCCGTGGACGCTGGCAGAAGGTGATTGATTAGTTCACATCTCACAAACGTAGTTTATAAAACTGAAACATGATTTTGTTATATGCTGATGATAGTGTGTTGATTTGTCCTGCTGTTCAGTCCTTTCGTTCTGCTGCAGTAAACAGAGACGAGACATTGATAATAATATCATCATTCTCTCCTTGACTTGCTCAGGACAGCGACTGTCCTTCGAGGGTTTATGTTCCGACGCCATCGATCTGGAAGGGCAGACGTCCTCTTCCAGCTCGATCGGGTGAGACCACGGCACGAACCGGATGTTCCACTGAACGCAGCTTCATCACCGACGACATCAGGACGACACCACTGACTCTCTGTTGTTTGTCGCCCTCTAGCTGCGGGAAGCAGTATGAAGACACAACTGCATTAGTCACTAACTGCACCGCCGTCACTGAACGGTGAGCAGACACATCTGAACACCCATAAAACTCTTCTTTAAACCCTAAAGCAACCAGAATTACTCTTCATCGTGGGGTCTGATGTGGCCACCTGAACCGGTGTTGATGAGAATCAGAACGAGTGTCAGATTGAGACCTGCAGCCCTGCGATGAGGCCGATGACAGAACGTGACAGTCACACCTCCTTTGTCTCTGTGTTCATGTTGGTCGTCCCTCCTGTCCTAACAGCTGTGAACTAGTGGACGAGGATCCCTTCACCGCCTGTCACAACCTCCTCAACTCATCATTGTTCTCTTTGAGCTGCGCCTCCACTCTGTGCGGTTACCCAGAGGTGGATGATGTCCGTTGCCAGTTCCTGGAGGCCTACGCCCGAGCCTGCAGCCTGCTGATGGATGAACCGCTGGAGGGGTGGAGGACACCGGCTGGATGTGGTGAGATCACTGGGACTCGGTCGGTGCATTAAATCACTGCAGAAACACACAAGTGTTTGTGATCAGGCGGCTCCAGCAGCAGGACGGCATCACGATGTGTCGGCACTACGGTGAAGGTACAAAGACCACAGAGGACAGACTGAAGCACCTTCCTGGATCACAGGAGGACTCTAGTCTGGCTTCATCCAGTATCTGTGTCCTCCCAGTAACAGACCAGAACCCAAACTGCAGTAGCTTCTGACCCGCTGGGTTGGTGGGTGAGAAGGAAACCCTCTGAACGTCTGCATGAACGTGTCTGAAACGTAGAAGGTTTGATTCCCCCACTAACAGCTGGCTGAGATCCTCCTGCATCGTGTTTCTTATTTCAGAGCCAGGAGGAGCCTGAAGACTCCGAGTGGGACTAAATTACACGGAGACGTTTTCTTTTTTAGACTTTGAGATATTTTATGAATTCTAAAAGGTTCTGTAATCTTTGAGGAGACGTTTGGATGCAGCAGAGACGTGACGAGTGCCGACACACCTCAGTCTCATCAACCGAAGTCTTCCTGACTTGACTTGAAACATAATTCGGCAAATCCATTCCTCCATAACCAAATACCTCCAAACTTTATCGTCACACAAACAAAGTATCTTTGTCTTCCCGGAGGTTCTGTTGGTGTCTCAGCCGTGTCCCCTCTGGTTTCAGGCCCCCGTCAGGCCTTCTGCCAGGACACCCGCTGTGCCGACCATGAGTTCTGTGCTGTGGACGACCACGGTGAACACAGCTGCTTCTGTCGGGCCATTTTTGCCTCCGACTACAGACTTGAAGGTAAGAAGAGTCTCACCTCCTCTTTGAATGATCGAATACAACATGATGTCTCAGAGGTGATTCACAACTATTTTGCCAGCTGAGGATCCGACATCTGAATATCAAGTAAAGTCCGAAATCACGAGACACGATGCCTGGATGGGTTTTACCTCCGACCCTCGGTTAGAGGCAGCAGGAATGTAATGGAGGAGACCTCCAGCTGCTGATGGTCATTGATGACCACAGCAGAGGAACCGCTGCCCCCTGCTGGTAGATTCTGATGTGACCTCTGTGTTTCCTTCCTCTGATCAGACGAGGAGACGGTTTGCTATCTGACCTCGGCTTCAATCACTCTGCCCGTCTGTGTTCTGCTGGGAATGGACGTCGACTCCTCTCAGTTACACCTCAACAACCGGACCTGCAGAGGTGACGTGGACGCCGACAACATGGTGACCTTCGGCTTCGACGAAAACAACAGCTGTGGGACGGAGGTCACGGTGGGTCACGGTCTCAGACCAGGTGGAATCTGAAGAGGTTCTGAAGGTTCATCCAGTAACTCTGTCTGAATCCCTGCAGGCCAACGACACCCATGTTGTATACATGAACTCCATCAAGCTGCAGAACAGCTCCTCTGGTGTCATCACGCATGACAACCAGTTCCAAATCAACTTCTCCTGCTACAACTACCAGCCGGACGTCCAGAACATCTTCTTCACAATCAGAGACGGGTGAGTGGCTCAGCAGGTCTGAACCGCCAGTCCAGTCTCAGAGCCTTGAAGTTAAAGCGTGTGTGTGTGTGTGTGTGTGTGTGTGTGTGTGTGTGTGTTGCAGCTCTGTGGTAGAGGAGGTTGTGTCTGGAGCGTGGAGTTACACTCTGACCATGAGGTCCTACACTGACGTCGACCACACACAGGAGGTGGAGTCGAGCACTCCGATCGAGATGGACCAGACCGTCTGGGTGGTGCTGGAGACGGACGGCCTGGACGGAGCGATGGTCGCCCTGTTCACCAACTCCTGCTGGGCGACCAGCCAGACGTCTCCCACCTCGAGTCCCAGATACGACCTGATCATCGACGGGTGAGATCACCGGAGGAGGCAGCTCGGCTGTCATTCCTGAATTAGAAACAGTTCTCATCCAATCAGAGGCCTTCGTTTCATGGATCTACTGGCACCAGTTACCTGGTGAACACAGCGGTTGGGTTGGACCACGGCCAAGTTATCAAACCGTCCCTAACGTGTCCCTGATAGAAAACATACACGTCCTTTAGTTCTTGAAACAACATTCATCGTGTGAGGAGCTCCGCTGCCTTCAACGGGCTGTGATTGGTGTCCTCATGTCAGACGGTCTCGTAGAAGGAGGACATGTGTCCCGTCTCCCGTGTCTCAGGCAGTCAACAGTGTCGTTTCCCTCAGTTACAGGTTACATGTTATCTCAAATATTATAAAATGAACAAAACGAGCCAACGGACGTCACCTAGCTTCCACCGGCTGCCTCCGGGTCCACTTAGCTCCGTGAACGGAGCCGGGGGGGGGGTGAACAGCACCCGGTGGTCCGGCTGCGTCTGCCGGTTAAACACAGCGAGGCCTTCGGTCTGTGGTGGAAACGATGAACGAAGCAGGTCCGATCAGACGCGTGTGGAGACTGTAAACTGTCCCCGTGTGATGGGACCTCGGGGGGGTTCAGTATTTGGCCTTGTGGGACGAGAATGTGTTTTTTCAGCTGTGATTTCAGAGGTTAGAAGATCAAATGCTGAATGGAACTGATTTGTTGTTTGTGAGCAGCTGTTCAAACGCTGCAGACCAGACGGTGGAGATGACCGACAACGGCAGGGGGACGTCCAACTCCTTCTCCTTCAACATGTTCCAGTTCACTGGGTTCAACCATGACGTCTACCTGCACTGCAAAGTTAACCTGTGTGCAAAGGAGAGCTGCTCCCCGGTACGCCCCCCCCCCACCAATCACCTCTCAGCTGATCAACACCATGTTGATTCACATTCGCTGCTGATGGAAACAACTAACCCTCATCGACATTGAGAGATGTTGTTGAGTTCCTGGAATCATCATCAGAAACCTTCATCTGTCTTTGTCTTGAACTTTGTCTCAGAGCTGCGGTGGAGAACCGAGAGGACGCAGGTCTGCCGGGTCTGCGTATACAGATGAGCACCCGGCTGTGATCACCACGGCCTGGATCCATTAGGTGAGACACGGAACCAAGGAGGTCCTTCACAGTCCGCTGACAGCGGAGCTGAGAACTTGTAAAGATGTCATGACAGTCCAGACTGATAACAAACCTTCTGCTTGTTTTCTCAGGTTGTCGTCATGGCGACTTGAACTGATGAACATGTTGTCGACCTTCAGAATGATTCCAGACTTCTCCCTGATCAAGAGTCTGCATGTTTGAATCCTTTTACTTTTAGAACAATGAAATTAGCTCCGTAATGTTTGAAATGAAGCCTCGCTAGCAACCAGGCCTGTGATGGCTGCAGGGCCTCCTCATCCTCACTGGGCCAGTTTACAGTTCCAATCCACCAGGAATCAAGTAGAGCAGCGGCGTCAAACTCAAACACACAGCGGGTCAAAATCAGACTCTTTAACTAATATTATACTATTATATATACGATATATCATAACGTGGTGAAGGGAAATGTGTTATAGCCAAGTTGTTACGGTAACAGGACGTCCACCCACCTAAACATCACCAGGTGTAACACCATTCAGAGACGTGCAGTGACTAAAACACTCATCAACTGAGACGTTAAAGGGTTAAATTGTCTCTTTTACTGTCCATTTTATATGATTCCTAAAGTGTGGGATGCGGCCCTCTTCTGGGCCGTGACGGTACTGCAGCTGGGCCAGACAAAGTCATTTCCAATAACAGAGATGATTTCATTCTCAGTTCTGTAGTCGGATCTGAAATGACTGTTATCAATTCATGATTGAATATTCAAATGATTTTAGGTTGATATTGTGAAATTCTATGTTAAAGCTTTGTGTCAGACAGGCAGGATTCAGGCCAACAATTCCACTTGTTGCTGTTCCAGCTGTTGGTGTAGTTAAAGGATGAACACGTCCTCGCCGGAGGTCCACAGCTGGACCGACTCCTTCTGTCGGAGGAGCTGTTGTGATCAGGGTTTGAGGTTCGAGGGGCCGGAGACGACTCGGAGTCTTCAGATCGGTTGAGTTCAGATGAAATCAGCCGTCAGATCTAAGAGAAGCTTCTGTGTTCAGTCGGGTTCATTAACATGCTGATGATCTGTGGACTCCAACTGACGTCTAACTGACACATGCTGCTGTGGTTTTATTGTCTAAGCATGCAAAAATCAAATAAAGGGGATGTTGGTGAAAGACAAACACGAGTGTGTTAGTGGACTCACGAGTTATTGGGACATGGAGTTTGCTATAATTGTATGTTTTGTAAATCAACTCCAGTTGTGTGAATGAGACCAGAGTCCGTCCACTCAGTTGTTCCTTTGGAGGTTAAATCCCTCTCAACCAAAACAGACGTCTGTCAGAATACATCCAGAGAGACGTCTGTCCATTAATGGACATTAATGGTCATTAATGGACATTAATGTCCATTA
>CAAKHC010013000.1:6583-18871 GCA_901007825.1 Macroramphosus scolopax
ATTACCGGTATATAGCCCAAGACCAAGTGCAAGTGTGTGTCAGTGTGTCTGTGTGTCTTTGTGTGTCTCTCTGTGTGTGCGTCTGTCTGTGTCTGTCTGTCTGTCTGTGTGGTGTGTGTGTCTGTCTGTGTGTGTGTGTGTGTGTGTGTGTCACGGTCATGTTGGATCAATGTGTGTGTCAGACAGTGAGCAATAGATGAGGATGAGGATGGACAAAGGTGTAAACTTATGAGGGTAGGAAACGATCTCCACATGGGATAACGAAACAACAGTGAGGTGGCGTCTCTAGACATCCATTGATTGGTCAGTTATCCATGTCAATAGAAGCTCTGTATCTGTAAACCAGTGTAACAACCGGTTGTGTCCTCTCAGCCAGAAGCAGTCAAACAAAGGAAATGTATGGAAGGAAAGAAAAAAACAACAAACTGATACATCTCCTATGATGATGATGATGATGATGATGATGATGATGATGATGATGATGATGATGATGATGATGATGATGATGATGATGATAGTATAGTTGCTTCAGGACGAACTAAGGCCGAAGAACCAGCAACTAAAAACAAAAGTAACAGGATCTAAAAACAAGACTTTGAAACTTATAAATAAATATTTTTATGAAAGTGTATTTACATCATTGATATTTTTGACATTTGCACTTCATGGAAATGTATGAAAATGCAGACTGAAATTTAAAAAGTTCACATTATTTTTCTTGTTGTCGTTTTTTGTTGTTTTCCTGGAGAAGAGGGTTGTTCTACACTGAGGGGGTGGAATATTTCATCTATAAATGCTGCAGTTATTCTAGTTTTTCCCAGATTTCACAGCAGAGATCAGCTGAACTGCAGACCCGTGGATGTGAGCTGGAACCGGAGCGGGTTGGCAGTCCGACGTGGAGGGAACGGTGGGGATGTGATTCACAACAGCAGTGCCAGGTGAGTTAATTGGTGCAGCTGTTGTCTGTTTGAGTAATTATTCTCCTCCCTTTATATGCAGCGGCGTGCTGGGAATCCGCTGACGGCCTCCAACGCACACTGAGGCGAGCTGGCTTGTCAGCGCATCAGTTATTGAACTGTTTCATGGGACTTTCTTTGAACTGTGTGTGACTTCTGCCAAGGCCAACAGCCGCCTGTCTATTATACACAACCCAACGTCTGGATCCATCTCCAAAATTATTAGAATAAAATTTTTTTTCCCTCATAAAGGCCCATTTAATATTGCCTGTCTAATTAAATTATTATTTGGACTGAAACTTGGCCTTTAAACGCTACAATTTAACAAGCAATTACGTCCAAGCTTCTGCTTGGCACTGCCAAGTCTTAAGTGAATTCACAACCATGACGTCATCTCACTAAACCCCCACACACACATCAGAAAGACAACGGATGTGATTCCAGAACTGGGCCATGCAGGGAAAACGGTTGTTTTTAGCAGCTTGTTAAGAAGTACAATCAAAAGATTTATTCTCCTTTAACGTGTATGTTGTTATGTTGTTGTTGACCTTTTTACTTGAGATTCAAATTCAGCATGTTGAGCAAATCAAGCAAACAGGCTTTTGTTGGAATTCAACTCGAGACAGAAAATAAACAGAATAAATACTGAAAGATTAACGAGGAGATGTTTTTGGATGGAAAGTTGTGTCAATACCAAGAAGCCACAATATTATTACGACTTTTGATGGCAACCACACAGGACGGGGCTGCTGGCCAGAAGCACTGCCCAGTCTTCTCCTGCTCGCCCAGTCTTCTCCTGCTCTGGGAAACAGGCAGTTTAACCACTTCATGCTGGAGAGAGGAGAGCTTCCCAATTACAACAGTGTTGTAACAACGTTATAACAATGTTATTACTACAGTGTTATAACAACGTATTAAAACAGTGTTATAACATTATCACAACGTTATCACGTTATTATAACAACGTTATTATAACGACGTTATATAACGACATTATTACAACAGTGTTATAACAACGTTATTATAACAACAGTGTTATAGTAGTAGTAGCAGTGTATAGTGGAGTAAAGTAGAATGCCGCTTACTGTTGTCTTCATTCTCATGATAGATTTCTTTCTTTCTTTCTTTCTTTCTTTCTTTCTTTCTTTCTTTCTTTCTTTCTTTCTTGTAAAACTGAAATGATACAGAAGATATCACCAATTACTGGATCCTATGAATATCACATGCAAGTGATATGTAAATAAACAATATCTAAATGTAAAATTAACAGTATACATTACATGACATTTGCTTACAATTAACCAATTAATTAATTAATTAATTGATTCATTAACCAACCAATGTGAATATAACTTACAAGCGATGCTTTCCAAGGCACAAACAGAGGAGGGAAGGATCAGGTAGCTGGAGCTGCAAGCTGACCGCATGTAAGGTAACAACTGGAGCGTTTCCTGACCTGCTGTGTCATGTGACCAAATCAACCAATAAAAAATGATAGCAGGCAGTAAGCAAAAGAATAATGCATTACTTCCAAATTGACCACTAGGAGGGAGAAAATAAAAGCAAAGTTCTTCCAGAACATGACAGGAATGTACATCATGTGTGCACGTCACACACGCGACACACCAGATGTACACACATGAATTAAATTACAATTAGAGAGTCCAAACAGGCCCTGTGTACGGCCGCCTCTAATTCATGCATATCCTTAAATAAATGGAAATAATGTGACTCTTCTTTACAACTTTACAGTAACTTTGAGGATCCAATTGATTTCCTGCTTTGTAGACGATATAAAACAGTCCATTATAAATCCTGCAGCAACTGTAACTGCAAAATTTACGGGACAAAGATAACAATTTGAAGCACAAAGTGGGCATGTTGCTCTTGTCATCAACATAAACTCTGAGAAATCAATCTGCAATCTACAAATAACAACTTTCACAGTATATGCAATTGCATTTGCCAAAGTCCAATTTTGCTTGCAGATACACCAATTTAACTTCTGGGGAGAGCAGATGTGTTTGGACCACAGGCGGCCTTCAGCAGTCAGGAAGTCAATGCTGCACAGGAAGCAACAAGAGTGCCCAGTGAAAGACGAAGGATCCTTGCTTGACATTCAAACCAATCATGGAAACTGGTTGGTTGTTATATTCTGTGGATATTGAACAGCCATCTGCTGTGCCAAATTCCGGAGGTGGTTGACGCCATCCCCCAAACATCTGAGGCATAGATACATATCAATACCTCCACCAACTAGCTTATCCTTGCTCTGTCTATGAACAAGCTTCATGTGTCTTGCTATCACCACTCAGTCAGCCAGCCGGGGTGCAGCGAGGAGGGAGATCTTCCTCACTCGCTGTGGCAGCAGCAGCAGTGCCAAACTTTCCTCTTTACTTAACAGTGCAGCTGAATCAATGCACCCGGTTGAATACAAGTACGATGTGTTTGTGTGCGTCATTCCAAGGGCCTTTCAACGAGTCCTGATAACACAAAGCCAGGGTTTGGAACACAGACAGTTATTATCTGGCTACCTTGACGATGGCTTCAGTACAGTCTGATTGCTCAGTGAAGTGAATCAATTATAGTGACATTAAACTCCCACAACCTTCAACTCGTTTCTTTTTTATTCATTGTTAACACTTGACACCCAAACATTCTTCTTCATTTGTGTTCCAAAGAAGATTGAACTTCAGAACAGATAAAAAACTTTCAATAAGTACCATCGACGACCTTCCTTTTTCTTATTTATCTCTCTTCTTCCACCTGCAAAGTTGTTTACTTGTTCGGTAGAAAGATGCTGCTGGTCTCTGAACTCAAGGATACTTTAGATTTTATGTTGCACTCTAGCGTGGAGGGTTTGAGACACCAAATGAAAACTGAAATGTGAAGATATCTTTGGCTTGTTGCTTCTAAGTGTATGAAAACACTCAGACAGATTATACTACGAGTGCTAAAAGAGAAACAGCTCTGCAGATGATGAGGACAATTTATACTGAGTGTCTGATAATTCCTCTCATATTGTCAGATACTAGTTTAGTATTAGATATGAAATCAGACATACATTTGTTTTTCTTTCAACCGATTTATTAGTGTCTTCTGTTCAAATTAATCTGCCACATTGTCCAGTTTGATGCTGCCAGTCAGGAGGACGGATCTGATCACAGGCCACATGAGTCCGCTGGTGATGTCGGGCCGTGATCAGAGACATCAGCTGGTCTCAGCAGCTGATCACAGCCGTCCAATAGTGCAGAGACACACCTCCGTCTATCATATCACTGCTTCCCCTTGTTGAATATGTTCTCTCTCAGCTTCCAGTTCTCTCATACTGCTGACGTGCACTCCCTCCACCTCTCTCCACCTCCCTCCACCTCCCACCACCTCCCTCCACCTCCCCATCTCCGTCCGTCTCATCAGAATCATCACCTCCAGTCCATCCTCCAGTCCAACAGGCCAGAGGGATCATCAGCCACCACCACCACCAGCGTCTGGACTCCAGGGGGGATCTATCTTACCAACACTCAGGACATCTACTTCAATATTCCCCATGGAGTCCAAGCGCCAAATACTCTCCCAATAAAGGCTAATCATCACATATCTTGTCAGAGTAAAAACATGCATGTTCAAATCATACACGTGTCTCTCCTGACTGAAATGCCAGTGTAAGAACTATTAGAAACCTTGTTTTAAATGTAGCATAAAAGAATTGATTGTGATTTACCCCCATACAGGTAAGCGCTCCGAATGAGTAGAACTCGAGGCTGGTGTATCAAAAGTGTTTACATTTTATTTGACATCATTTTTATTCAACCGTATACATGTTAAAAAACGTCCATAAAACCAAAAGGGAGGGAATGAATAATAGAGGGGGATCTGAACCAAGAGGGTATTAAAGGTTAAAGGCTTCCGGAAATTATACAAAGGGGGGCGCCAGTTAACGAAAGACAAGAAAGTAATCAAACCAAAATCTAAATATGAACAAAACTCAAAATCAAATAAAGCAAATTAAAGATAGAAAATCAGCACAGCAAACAAAATCCAAATCATGCAAAAACTGATATTTGGCCCAGGAATGGCCCAGTATCCACCCCACTATATTGCACGACGCTCGCATTGCATAAACCTCCCTACTCAATATTGCACATGGGAAAGACAGTGAGCAGCGGTGGCGACCCAGTGTATAAAACTCAGGGCCAAACTTTAGGCCATGAGCCTCCTGCCTCCAAGTCTCTGCAAACACTCCAGTGACGCTTCTCAGAGGACTAGGCCGCAATCTGAGCCAACCCTTATATGCACTGGCCTTAAAGGGCCAGTGCTACATAAAGAATATCCACACCCTCCCATTCTGCTGTGAACAACAACTGTGAAAAAAAAGTGAGGGGCATGTCGTGTCTTTGCATTTTGCATTGAACAGCTCATCTGGTAATAAACACACGTCACCCACCTCTTTGTATCTTGCAGTGGTCACAACTGAACTTCATTCAAGTTTACATTCATTCAAGGGTGCTAGAATCATGAAGTTTAGTGGTCAGGAAATAGACATGTGAATCAGGTGTCATCAAACAGTGAGATGGGACAGAGTCGCTCCCTTTGTGTGGCTACGACAAACAAACATCTCCAATGACATGTTGGATGTGGGTTTCTGTCAGCCGGGGCATCGTTCAATCACGTCAGCCGGGTACTTGAAATGCTGCTTTCACGTGTTAGTGATAATTATGCAGGAACTGATGGACCTACTGTCTGCTCAGTGCTGATGTGTTAAGTTTGTGACATCAGATGACTGCAGATTACATTGTTTATACATCTGTGTGGTTCAATGTAGAATGTATAGTCTGGTTGAATTTGCCTTGTGAAGGATTCATGTAACGCAGCTCAATTACCTTAAGCATGTTCATAAATCCTGCGTTTCCCACCACAGTGCAGATCTCAAATCCAGAGCTTTATAAATTCCAATCCCTGCGGTGCTTCTTTTCCTCCCTTTGAAACAGCTCGGACCGGCTGCCTGGATGTTGCAGGGAGAGTTTGTAGCGTGTGTTCCAATCCTTGTTTTCATCTCGTTCTCCTCATGACACTGGAGTGATGTTGGCAAAAAAGGGAGACGCCAACAAGAATCCTGCATATATTTAAGATTCAGTGTGTGGGATTTCTGTTGGCAACTTTTGATCAAAGTCCTTTTTATCTGTCATTCATGACCACAGATGGAAGCAGAAATGTAGCTGCTCCAAAGACACGGTTTGCACTGAGCACTTGGTGCAGGGAGAACGGATGGTGTGGGACACGAATTCATCCAAACATGATGGCAAGTTGAATCTCATAAGGATGCAAAAGCATGGCCTCAATTATATAGTCCCTCTGTGTACCCAGCAAACAAGTTGACAGTCACTAGAACTAACATAAGTGCAGATGCAAGTCTAGTGTTATTGATATGCACCCATATGCATGGCTGTCTGCTTATGTTACTAATGAGCTGAACAAATTATTACACACTGAAACTACCAGACCTGGGTGCCTGATTAGGCTTCTTGTGAACATTCCCTTCGTTAACACGTGTTTCCAGGTTCACCGATCGTTTCCTGCAATCAAGGTGCCACTGTACACTCACATACTGCTGTTTGTGTACCCGCTGCACATCCTTCACAATCAGCACACCGGTGTTGGAGCGGTGTCAGCGTTGAATGACATGCACAGTCTTTGGGCTGGTGTGTTAATGTGTCAGCCTCTGCTGTCTTCGGCTGTCTTGACAAAGATGCCTCTGACAGCCGGAGAATGTGTAAGCCTCCTTCAGCCTGTCAGCTCAATGCTGCCTCTGCTGATCAAAGTGTGGGGAGATTTGCACACAAATGTTTATGTAAGGAAAACACACCCACACTCCTGCACATGAGAGAAGAGGAGGAAGAAAGCGCCGCACACACATGCGCTGCGCAGCGGAATAGATAGTGCACATCACACATTCTACTGCTTTCACAGTGTGTGTACGTCAGTGTAGAGGTATCACATCAAGCTGGTTGCTTTACTTCAAAGAACACTGGGATGATGGTGATGTGATGCTGTTGGCTATAGTCAGTATTGTTAAGTCAATAAGCCGGATGCCACATTACTTAAACTGTATGTGTACGCTAACTCTTTTACGATGTACAATGATAATGTCATTAAGGAAATGAAGTGGCAGGTGATGTTTAAGTGCTTCAAACAACAGTAGGAATTTAGAGGAATTCTAGTGGCTTGTCAGAGTGTGCTTAGTTAGGTACGGTGATACTTTGAGCTCCGTGCTAACACGCACAAAATCTCAATGATAACATGACGAAGCATTTAAAAGAGAAAATTGGCCACGTTTGATGTGAATGTCAAATCACAGCCGTGCATGGATGCAAACTGCAGGAGCATCTGACGACTCGCCCTGAGATCCTGCCAGCAGTTGGTTGGCAACACAAACCCCAAAGAAAATGTACCTTGTGATTAACAGTGTTATTGTGGGACAATAACACAAACCAAGTGATTAGCTGCGGCAGCGCCGGCTGCTTCTGCGTCGCCGTTTCTGTAAAAGGAGTCGAGTGGTTTGGAAAAAAAGGAACCCAACGGTGTCGGCTCGGCGTTATGCTAAACTGAAGTGAGAGAAAAGGGGTCACGTTCCTCTCGGCCCTGCTTGTGTTGGTCGATTTGTCCAGTTTAACTTCAGGATCCTGAGGGTGTCCAACATACTTCTGTGCAAGTGAGGAATACAACATTCATCCAGCAGCTCCGTTGACCGTGAGAGCATCCAAAAACTACACACATGGTGAAATCATTGTAGCAGGATTGTTCCTTTCCTGCTTGCACCAGCAGTCGGTTCCCCTCGGCAGCAGGTTCTGGATGTTCCCCTCTGACTCCTGCAGACCTTTGCTGCTGCTGCTGCTGCTGCTGCCTCGGCCTCTCCACCGCATTCTGTCCTAATGAATCCGCCTGGATATTCATGGCAGGCGATCCACTAAGAAATCCTCTTTAAGCTGTTGGAAACATACAGAGTTTACTCTACAAGCAAAGACAACAAGTTTTGGTCAGAAGATTTCTGTGAAACTTTTTGCTTTTGAGCTGCAGAACCTCCTGTGGAACCTCCTGTGGAACCTCCAGTGGCTACTCGGAGGTGTGGACAGGAAAACCAAGCTGACATTGCCTGGAGTTCTTTCTTAACAACAAGTAGGTCACGACCACATGAAGTCACTGGTGTCGGAAGCGGAATAAAACTAAAACAATTATCACCAATACTTAGAATTCATGTTAAGTTAGTAGCAATATTATCGCTCTTACCACAAAGGCTGATGGGAATGTGACTGGACATGGACATTGAACAGTGTCCACTGATCCTTGTGGAGGGTGCAGAGTGGGCCAAGAACAAACACACCAGAGTGTATTAGACACTCCCAGGCAGCTTGAAACTGACGGAAACTACTGTATATTGATTTGGATGAAGTCAAGGAACCAGGCACCTCGTTTATAAATCTGTGCTGAGATACGTTGACCTCGTAAGGACAAGACCTGAGCTGTGCGAGCGCACAAAAATATCCTAATTCACAATTTTATTCCTCATTCAGAGAAATACACCAAATTGATAAAGGAAAGGAATTTCAGTCAGGGGGAAATCGTGGATCTTGTAGTGGAGGTTGAAACATTGTGTGTGTGTGTGTGTGTGTGTGTGTGTGTGTGTGTGTGTGTGTGTGTGTGTGTGTGTGTGTGTGTGTGTGTGTGTTCCTATAGTCAGTTCAAGGCCTCCGTCAGCACACCAGTCAGCTTCTTTCCAGCTGTGAAATGTGGACCGTGCCCACCTGGAGATACTGCGGCTCCTCTTCATCACCCGGCCATCGTGTGTACAAACAGGACGCCCAACAACGGCGTTGAGTCGGTACCTGAACCGAAAACAAAGCTTCTTGTCCTTCATGTAAGTACAAGCAAACATTTTTCATTCCAATTTCAGAGGCGTCAAAACATTTTATGTGATTTAAGAAATAAATGAACTTCAAAATGATTGAATTGAATTGTTGTCTGCTTCTTCTGCCGAGTGATTTATATGATAAACACAAAGTGGAATATCAGCACAATATAACAAATTGAAATATAAACTGTTGCCTGGTCCAGAGCTTCAGAGATGAATGCAAATTGTTGCACAGCTCCAAGGCAACGATGTACAGACCTTAAACACAGACGCAGGCCCGATGTAAATCAGACCATCTCTGTCAATGTTGCAACGGCGTTGGCAATGCAAATCAGCTATAATCGGGGCTATTAACAATTCAAATGCAGGAGGCAGCGAAGCAACACATTCCATTTGTGTGTGTAATGGTGTAGCAAGAATGCATTCCTCTTCATCATCGGGCTCTGTCTGCACGCACCATCCTTATAGATACATCACGTCACTGACACTCCAGATCCGTCACTGACACCGCAGCTTCACAAATGGATTAACAACACAGACAGCTGTTTGAAGATTAGCTCCTAATTCTCTACAGCCGTTCATTAGCAAGTCCTCTGAGATTCAGGGAGACTAAGATACTCTCCAAACTGTGGATCTACCATCAGAGCTAATGTCAATGTCTGAGATTCAAACACTCGGAGCTGGGAGAGACCCTTTATTTTTTTTTATTTTTTTCTTGTGTAATGACAAAACCATCAAGAAGATGAACTTCAAAGTCATGGAGACGAGATTCTCCACAGTGAGTTCACAACCGCCCATATTCAGTCCCAGAGCTGCAGGTTTGCTGCCGTTTCTAAGGAAGTGTCCTCATTAAAACAATCCAAAAGAGTAATTTTTCCACAAGTCAAACTTTATCAGCTTGTGCTAGAACAAATACCTTCAGTGCATTTATTCTGAAGAAGTCTCAAATCTATGAGTGTGAACCGAGACGACAAATGCAGTCTGGAAGACGGATACTCTGAGCAGCTCAGGGTTTGAGCCACCGGTGCTTCAGTGTGAGGAGGATTAACAGTGGAGTGTATTGAAATGTCTCCACTGTCAAACCCTCCTGCCCCTGGCCAGCTGGGATGCTGCCTTGCTTGGAGGGTTTGGTTTGACTGACAGTACTTTCTGTCTCTCACTGCTACTGGCCTCTATTTGACCAGAACATATTTTTATCCCAGTGAGTTGCATGGCTTCACACACTGTGAAATACTGTTTAAAATAACTTCTAAATTCTTTGAGTTTGACTGTTGTTTCTGCTGCAAGCGGAGGCAGGCTAATGTGTTTAGCTACAGCTGTTGGTATCAGTAACATCCAATGGCATTGTGGCAAGATAATGACATAAACAAACATATTCTGAATATATAATATATAATATATTATATACGCTCTCCCTTTAACACACAGATTTGGTCAGTTTTGAACATGTATTGAATGTGACGTTGCAGTGGATTAGATTGAACAACCTGCCTGATTTGTCGAGGTTAACATGCACACACATCACAAGTTCTAGAATGCAAAGATTGCTCTGCATGAACCAATAAGTCTCTGTGACCATGTGAGCATGAGACAAACACTGGCCGATAATCAGATCACTGAGCAGGAAGGACAGACAGGAATAAATGCAGTAAAGAGGATGGGGGTCTCCGGTTCTAGGGAGGAGATGGGGCTCGTGTCCTTTTCTGAGAAATTAATTTTAGCACTTTTAATTACATGCTTGTTCCAGGCTTGTGAAAAAGAACTAACCCGTTGCACCTATTCCTCATCTGCATCAACAGCCTGTTGCCTTGACAACAACCTTTTCACCTGTGTCTCACGTGGTTAAAAACACCGGCGTATTCTGAATTATTTGACGCGGGTTCTATCACCGTACTCGTACCTGCTCCTGAACGATGGAGGGCTTTGAGGGACAGACTTCAAAAGGCAAATCTTAATTTCACTAACGAGACACAATGTGGTGAAGCGAAGCAGCATATGTGGATATTTTATGTGAAAGGAAATGGTGAACTTTAAGAATAGTTGGAGTACGTAATGGATAAAGTAGCATTAGTAGGAAAAATAAACAGGATGCTGCATGAAAAGGAGAGATCAAATGTTAGGAGGAGTATCGAAGCAGGTTAGGAGCCCCCCGTCTGGATTCTGGAGGTGGTGGTGGAGTACAGCCAGAAGATGGAGATGGAACTTCGGCAGTAACAGAGGCGATTGTGCAACCGGCCTCCTACCAATCATACATATGAAAGAGAGACTAGCAGAGATGCCGTCATATTTAAAGGATGGACGGCCAGAGCCTGATGGACGGGAAGATGATCTGGAAGATGAGGTGACATCATTGTGAAAGAAAGTGGTTTTGACATCATGTGAATGTGTAAGTGACAGAGTGTCTCTCAAGGTTTCATGTGAAGCCTACACATATTTTAAAATGAAAAAAGGTCCTGGTTTAACTTTAAGGATTCTCTACATCCTCCATAAAGTAGGTAGGAGCTCGAGCTAAACTGACATGTTGAACCCTCTGTATGTATTGGAATGTCATTGTGGATGTTGTCATGTGCACGGAACAGTGATTGATAAGTAGAATCTCTGACCATGAAAGTAACAGAAAGGCCATGATTAGTAGTTATAATGGCTGTTGGGTCATTATTGAGAACGAGAAGGGAGAGAAAACAGACGACCTAGTTACAGACTGAGTAACCTCGGGGGTTAATAAAACAATTATTATGATATTGTTTATAAATATATATATATATATATATATATATATATATATATATATATATATATATATATATATGTCTCTTTATCGTGACTGTCACTTATTGGTAAAGTAGAACGTTCCATCTGTCATGTCTGGTCCTGGTCGTTAAGTCTTTGTGTTCAACCCAGAAGAATTTTTCTCATTTCCTGTTTTATTTTGGTAACTCGCATCCTTTTATTTCAGACACCTCACTTCCTGCTCATTGTTTATGGCCTGTGTGATGTCTGCCCCATCCTGATTGGTCTCACCTGTTTCCCATTACCTCTGTGTCTACCTTATCTGTCATTTTGACGTCGCCTTTTTCCTGTTCCATATCTGATTTGTTTGCCTGCAACCTGACTCTCTTACCGTGTATAAAACCTTTTTCTGGATAAGTAAGTAACTTTGTATTAACCTCTGTGTGTCTGGAGTTGTAGCACTTCAGTCGTTACAGTGCAGATTGGTCAGAAATGGACTCGGCTGACTCAAACACCATACGTGGAGAGTGTTGGGAGAGTGTTGGGAGAGTGTTGGGAGAGCGTTGGGAGAGCGTCATGGGGTTTTCCAAGCCACCATCAGACGTAAGGTAAGTCAACAGGTGTCACAGTTCTAGCAGCTGTTCCCCCCCTGGATTCTGACGCCGGCTCCAGTCGTGTTCCAGCTGCTGCTCCGTC
>CAAKHC010013001.1:16228-42055 GCA_901007825.1 Macroramphosus scolopax
CATTCATGTGTGTGTGTGTGTGTGTGTGTGTGTGTGTGTGTGTGTGTGTGTGTGTGGCGCGGGGGGGGGGGGGGGGGGGGGGGGGGGGGGGGGGGGGGGGGGGGGGGGGGGGGGGGGGGGCAGAGAGAGATACTGGGCCCCATCAGACATTTGACTGAGAGGCAACTACATATCGGCTGTATGTCAGCGTTTGTCCTTGTTGATCATCTACAGCCGATACTAGAACACCGATGGCATCTGTTGAAGTGAAAGCAGGTTCGTATTAAAGGTTGTGCAATTCATTTATTCTATCATGATGTGATTTTGATTTGTTTCCCATGACGACAGGGGCCATGATTACCAAAAACATCTTTATCCGCCCAGCTTTTCAAAATCAAACAGTATTATGTTTTGACAGCCGCCGTCACAGCATAGCTGTAAGGTTTAACTCCAAACAGGAATCAGGATGTGCAGCGTCCTGGAGTCGACCTTGCACAAGGACTTCATTCTGGTCGACCCTGGAGGCTAAATAGCTGTAAAAATTATGAAGCCAAAATTTCAGGCTTAGGTGTAACCAGCTGTGAGCGAGTCCGTCACTAAGTGGTTTAACTGCACTGCTCTTACTGGAACAGAAGCAACAAGGGGTAGTTCTTCAATTTCCACCTGTAAATCCAACAACCAACCACCACATGTGACATTGCATCACTTTCCATCGGCCCAGCGGCTGAACGTCTCAACGTGTGCGCGTGGGTTCCTGAGCCTCCCCTGACAAACAGGAAGTCACAGCAGGATCAGTCTGACGAGCTGCGTCAGTGTGACTCACCAAAGACAAGACACATGAGATCAATTTGCACAGAGCGCCTCTTTAGAGCCGACATCAAACCCCCCGAACACGATGGGTTGTCTGCCGCTCATCAAGCTGCAGCTCCTGTGACGGAGCTGACAGCCACGTCTGGGAACAAAACATCCTCTTGTTCGAATTCCTGTGAGTCTCGACTACCAAACCTCGGATATTGTCTAATTAATAAGCCTTCTGGTTTTTATGCCACATGCACATAATCCTTTCCTGCTGTGTTTCTATTCAATGCTTCATTCTAGTTCATTGACTGATGATTAAAGGATTTTCTCATATTGGAAAGACGCGCACAAATACTGCTGAATATCAGTCCCTGATGAATTTCTCAGTAAACAAGCGATACCTTAAATTAAAGAGAAGTTTTGTATTTTGTAAATAAAGCATGTATAGTTTATACCTTTAATACAGACTGTTCCATTATATCACGTGTTTCTACTGCAGTCGTATTTATTTTTTTACTAAACCAATATAACAAGCAAAGACACGGCCACCTGAGGCCGACATGACAGACACAAATCTGTCCAACTGCAGTCAAGTACTTCCAGCATCAGTGGCGATGTTACAAAAAGTAAATTAGAAAATAATCCTTCAGGGAAATACGTGATTGTGAAGTGTAAGAAGACCTGAAGATGTGGCTCAATACTTTGGGCCTCAGTATGAAGTGAAGATGGAGAGAGCCCCCTTGTGGACAAGGAGAATCAATGGTTCAAATCTTTTAGCTTCTATCTGGTAGAACAATATATGATGGACACTGATTGTAGATGGTGCTGTGTGCAGACAGGTTTGACAGAGGGAATCGACCCCCCCACTACTGCATCAGTCAGGGATTAGAACCAGAGAAATTCAGGTCTTCAAAGCAGTGGAGTTTCTTCTCTGATTGCAGGATCAGAAGGAATTTAGGGGCAAAGCTGCAAAGACACCAGAGACCTAACTTATAATTACACCTCTGGCTCCAGCTGAACTCTTTAGAATTTAGGAGAAACTGCATTTAAAGTATGCGCAAAGGGAACAGAACTGCACGCTGTAGTGAAAAAAAAGGTTTGCCATTTCCAGGCCATGCCGTCATATCACTCAACTCTCGGATGGATTAAATTCAACTGACATCTTCGCAGCAGCAAGGCCTAATGTCCTACTGCCAGGAGGTTATTTTCCATTTCATTTCAAATTCTGTTCTCGATTCAAAAGAAGCCTTGAAAAATGTGTCCGGTCAGAATAACAAGTCAATGAAGACGCATATAAAAGCAGTAATATTGTCTACTTTGATAGAGGGATGATTTAGTTGTAGAACTTCATATGTTTGCACCACAACAGCCCTTCATACAAGCTCACTGCTCCTCGAAATGTATGCAAAGCTTGTTCAGTGCCGTCAGGCCCCCTGGATCCTCCTCAACATAGCAAACATATTTTCCTTCATCCAGCCGGCCAGCCAGGCAGCCATGGCAACGTGCAACACTGCCCACATGAAAATCATCTGACAGTTATCTCTGGTCCCAGACCAGCAAGTCCAAACAAATAGCCCAGAGTTTATATATAGAGCAGCAGTGCCGACTCACCCTAAGGACCCTGTTGGCCGTAATAACAGGGGGCTCGTCGTTGACAGCTGTAACCTGGATGAACACCGTCCGGGCGGCGCTCTGCTTCCTCAGGCTGGTGTCATTCACCATCACGGTGAAGTTGTCGGCTGAGGTCTCGCTGCTGTCGTGCACGTAGTAAATGAATTCATGTTCCACCTGGTTGAAGAGCAAAGAAATTGTTAGGGAGAACCTGCAGACTCAAGGCGAGACGTTTTTGAGCACTTAAAAAAGTCTTAACTGTTTTGTATGCGGGACAACACAGTTGTTTATTTTGTTAAGAATTATTTCCAAGTTCTCATAAGTGTTACTGATATTGGAAAAAATACTGTCAGAGTCTTATGTTTTTAAATTGGACATGTATAATTTGATCAAATATGACATTTCCAAGCTTAGATTTAGTTATTTCTACTAATAGAGGCGTATGTGGAACATCGTTTATTAAAGGACCATCAGATAATGTTTTATCTTACAGCTCCTGGCTGTGATCAATGTTGTAATTTCGGCAATGTTGGCAGGTTTAAGGGTGCAGGAGGTTAATTAATGTTGCATTTTATGTAACAAAAATGGTAAAAATTCACATTAATGTGGGTCAATCTGAAAACACTCCCCCCTATAAAAAGAGCTGTATATTTATTTAGCTCGAAAATAATTGCGACAATAATATATCAGATTTATCCATCTGTCAATCCCACTAGACTCTGTAGCGATAAAATTACAGTGTGTCTGCAGCAACAGCTCACCTGCCTCCTGGTGAACGATGTTATGGGCACACCGGGATGTCGTGAGTGCTCAATGTGACCGTGCTGCGGGGGCTCGGTCACACTAAACAGGAAGTTGGATCCTGAAAAGTGCCGGTTGCTGACTTTAAGCACATCTTGGACCAGAGCTTTGGAGTAGCCCTCCTTCAGTGTGAAATTGGAGACCTGGAGCGGGATGAGGCGCGGTATGATGTCAACTGTCACCCGGATGTCCCCGACATCAGTGACCCCATTGGTGGCATCCAGGATGAAGCTGTCGTTGACTTTGCTGGGCTCCACCTGCACGTACTGGATGTTCCCGCCGTTAATGTCCTTTTGGGTGAACGTCTTGACAGGAGACTGTTTGTTTCCGACGTACCGTTCCTCCGCTTCCACAAAACGCCGGAGAAAGCCATGAGAGGGGGCCGCCTTGACAGTGAAGACGATCTCAGATGGCAGGTTGTCCTCATGAGTGACCTGCAACAATCAGAAAACATATTCAGTCGTCAAATTCCAAATGTTCTATGTGTCACTAAGGTCTATTTTTCTTTTTGCTCTCAATGTAACACGACATCATCGTAAAAGTCAAAACAAACACCAGTCGGCATTCAGGGTTGTTTCAATCTTTCAGCAGCCGTTATACCAGAGCAGTTAAAACCGGTCCTTTAAGGCAACATTACTGTTCTATTGTATCATCATTTATATTATCTGCAATAATTGAACAAAGGGTCTTAACATTTGAGACAAATATCAGCGTCTCACATCCACTCACCTCCAGTTTGGTTTCATCCACCTTCACCGGCTTCCCCTCCTCCACCAGTAAGGTGTTGTTATGCTGCAGGATCGGTGGCCTCTGATGACTTTCCAGGTAAATCTTCACATTGATGTTCATTTGGAGTTGAAGGCCTTTAGCTTTCACGGTCAAGTTGAAACAGTCCAGCAGGTGTCTGCTGTCGTCGTGCCGGTAGGAAACAAGCTCGTTCTTCAGGTCATACTGTGTGAATGACTCCACCTTCGTATCATTGAGATAAACTCCTCCATACTTGGGAGCCTCAACCAATTTGAACGTGACCTCCTGGTCGTCTCTGATGTCTAGATTTGACATTATACTACAATTACTGGTGGAAAAGGTCACTGATTGTCCCTTCTGAACCAGTACGCCCGTGTTGTTGGCAACCTTCAGGAAAGGGTCATGTGCACTGATGTCTAACAGGCTTGATACAAAATTCTTTCCGTCGGAGACAAAGAGCACGAACCTGCCAATGCTTACACCTTTGTGAATGAACAGCACTCGCTTGTCTTCCAAGTCCTGTTGGCGAAACTGGAACAGTCGATGGGTGGTGTCGTTCACCAGCACCAAGTCGCCCATGGGGATTCCACGGCGGGTGTAAATCAATTGGCCATCCTCAAAATCAGAGTCTGCATCATGGTAACGCAGATCTTCTGCAGTGAGTAACCTCTGTCCGTCTCTTACGACATGAAAGACTTTATCAATGACACGTGTTGGTTTTTGGTCATTGACAAGCTGAATGGATAAACTGAACGTTCCTTCTTTGGAGCCTACTTCGTCATCTGGGATTGAAGTTGTGAACCCTTCGGTTGTGGAGGCGATGAAAGTGAACTCATCATGCGTCGTCTCACTGTCATCATGGATGTAGATGATCCGTTCCCCCAAGAGATCTTGATTACTGAAGGTTAAGATGTTATCGTAGCTAGAATTAGAATTTGACTGACTTATTCGGGCGAGCTTTCCATGTTCAGGACTGCTTGTCACGGTGTAGTACATATCCTTGGTGCTCAATGTCTCGGCGAACAGCTCAACATTCGTGATCAATTTACTTTCCCCTTCCTGAAGAGAGAGTCCAGCATTCCTCATGAAAACACTGTTAACATCAGCTTTAATCAAGAACTGGAAATCATAGTTCTGTGACTGAGCATGTTTGGAAAACAGATGAAATTTGAACCGGTCACTCGTATCTTCGTAAGGCCTGTCGACCAACTCATAATGTACTTTTAGATCCGTGACATCTCTTTGGCTGAAGGTTGAATTCTTCTTCAAGACTGTCCTGTCCAGTAGGAGGTTTCCTTTCTTTGGAATGGTGAGAACCCTAAAATAAAGATCCTCCTCTTTGAGGGCCACGCCTTCAGCAGTGGCAAACATATACTCAGAGTCCAGTGTCACTTTTCTAACTTTATCCATGTCCATCATCACATTCCTCACTAGGCTGTACTTCACCCACTTCACAACGATTGGGAAAAGTATTTCAGTGGTTGCCCTTGCAGCAATATTAATTTTGCATTTAAAATAATCAGTTGCATTGGATGTCTGGATTTCTTTAAAAGTGCTTACATACCTCAACCGATCTTTTTCTATCAGTCTTTGAGAAAATGAGTCAGTCGGCCTCCATTCACCGCTTGAGTGAAGCCTTTGGAGATCTCCAAACTGTGGCGGCTCAATGATGTCATAACGGATGTCTACGACTTGCTTCACAGCGTTGGTTTGCACAGCCAGTTGCTGTGAGCCAATTATAGCCGTTTCTCCTTGAATGATCTCCATGCCAGTGTTGTTTGCAATCTTATACTCAAGCGCTACAGCCATGACCCTTAAAACCACAGTGTTGCTAACCTTTTCCCCATCACTAACTCTGAGCACTATCCTCGAGTTCCTTACCCCCGTGTGAACATAGTACACTCTCAATTCTTCTAGGTCTAAATGAGAGAATGAGCTCACTGCAGTTCCCGGGTTGTTTTCTATTTCCAAATATCCTGCATCTGCATTCAGGTTCCCGAGCACAGAGAAGACAAGATTGCTGGAGCTGCTGTCAATGTCTGAGGCCTTCAGAACATCGGTGGTGAGGCGTTTCTTTGAGTTCTCCAACAAGACAAAAAGATTTCCTTCAGGGAGACTCAATTCAGGCGCGTCATTGGTGGGAGTTACAGTAATATTGTACCGGTACAATTTGCTGCCCATCAGATAATCTGGAACTTGTTTCCTACTGCTGGAATAAATTGAAAACATGAAATAGTCATCTGGATCTTCAGAGCCTCCGTGGATGTACATGACTCTTCCATGCCAAAGGTCCAGCATGCTGAACGTGTTCTCCACTTGGTCCTGATCCACATCAAGCCTTATCTGACCACGTATGGGTTGTTCACGAATATGGAACATGATCTGGGACTGTCGAATGCCAAGCTTCTTGAAGTCCAAGAGTACCTTGATGTGTTTGGCCTCAAGTGAAGCCCGACCACCCTCTTGGACCACAAGGGTCTTTAGATGCACAAAATTAGAGCCATACCTTCTGTCCAAACCCCTTGCAAGTGTTGACATCAACAGTGAAGGTGTTGGAGTCACCAAGTAAAAAAGAGACTCCGGAACACTTGTTGGAGTCACGGTGGTGAGTGCTTCTGGTTCTTTCTCTGGCTCACAACCGACTGAGATGTCCTTGGTGACGAGAGCATTGGTGAGGCCCATCTTCACTCCGTTAACTTCGATATTCTTCAAACATCCCTTAAAGGAGCCTCCGCGTACACGTTTTCCAGACACGGACGCCAGCCCCACCTTTCTGACTTCTGATCTGGTGCTGTCATCAACACCCCCAACAAAAAAGTAGCTTTTGAACTGCAACCCCTTTGACCGAGAGCTAACGCCGCTTTTCACCGTTTCTCCATCAACATATAGCTCGAGACTTTTAGAACTGAAGTGCACCTTGACCTTATGCCATTTCCTGTCGTTGATAAATGTCAGTGAACGAAGCTCCGTTTTGGTACCACCTTTACCAACAATGGCCACTGGCACACCTTCCTGAATCTCCACGGCCACGAAGTCTCCTTCTCTGGCAGAATTGTACAGGATAATTCCCTCTTTGGCTGAAGTGTGCACCACACACTCAAAAAACACTTCCTGATTGGCATTCCATGGTGGAAATGAAACGTAGGCCCTTGAGCTGAAGAAGCTAATAGGGTCTTCTTCAGTGGCAAAAAATTGGGGACTACAACCTAAAGACACCTCATGGACATTCTTGAATCCCGTATACGGCCTCAGTGATGACAGCAAGTCATGTTCGTTGAAGACCACATTTTCCATGCAGCCTCGGAAGCCAATCGGGTCTCTGGCCAGGTAAAGTCTATCTAGGCTTCCGGTGCCTCCGACAAAGAGACCATCCACTATGTTGAGAACGCGATGCGAGCCCAGAATCCCTGCACTTGTGTGAGAGTTCTTGTCTACAGTCATCGTGATATTGTCCTGCACATGGAAGACCTCGACAGAGTGCCAGGCGAGGTCATTGAGCTGCGTGCCTCTCTCAGACTGTAAGACTTGCTCCCCAGATCCAAAGTTAAGTTCAAGCTGGGAGAAGAAAGAAAACAACTGGATTACAACTTATGTTTGCAATGCAGGAATACAAGGTTATTGCACATGAGAAGCAATTGAATCTAATTCAGGTTCATCAGTTTAGAGCGGTGTGTCACACATAAATATGACTGCTGTTAGCCTTGCAGGCTGCTTGGGTCCTGGAAGTAGTTCAACTGGAAGAGCACAGACCCCCACCAACACCAGTCTAACACTCTTCTATTATATCTGCAGCAGAAACCATCATATACGTCTGGAAATATTTACGAAAGGAATTAAAAATTTGATAGATTTTTTTCATTAAGATTTGTGTATGATTTCCTAAACAATTGACGAAATTGTCACAATCTCAAAAAAAAGTAATAAAAAAATCCTCATTTTGTGATCAGTCAGAAAATGTTATTATACTAAACTAATATGGTAAAAGGGTTAACAATATATCTGATAAATATCAGTTTGTTTGCTTGGTCAGTGTTGGTACAACCTAGATGAGCTGCTGGTGTGTGCATGGAGGGATTGTAACTATCTAATAAGGCCATGAAGAAAACGGTTTAAATATATATTAAATATATGAGGTTTATAAATGAAATGACTGACTGAGAAAGGGAACCACACCATTTCCGCTGCTCATGACGTCGCCTGTTGTCATCACTGCTGGTTTAGTCTGCGATTCTCAAGCAGGAAGCGCCTTCGGCTACGTCCTTATAGCATCATGTCACCATCTCAAACTAATGCTGCATTTACATGACATTCTTGTCAAGGCTTGCTGCTGAGTCCCTGCGATTCATGCACGGGCTTCCAGAAAGCCACGCTCATGTCTGACTCACATTGAATAAGACCCCCAAGGCCTGAAGATCACTTGTGCCAGTGAACAGAAAGAATTATTTGGTGACCTGTGCCTGTTTAAGGAACAGGGGTGAGCCGTTCACCCCTGATGCTCACTGAAGTACAACAACGAATCACAGTCGTCAGTGTGATTCAATCCCTTTGGCACAAGTCTAACACAAACAGAAGATGAGTCACAAGAATGACCCGAGTTTGATACGCAAAAGCCACAACACATTCCTCAGGACTTCCATTTTTCCTTCAGAATTTGTCTGCATATTAAAGCAGGTTTGCCAAAGCATCTGTCATTTCTGTGTGCAGATTTAGATTTAGTGTGGCAGAGCTGCTGACAGGACACTTTTAATAGTCTTAAACCATCCGGCAAAATCTCGAGCTATGTGCTAAACTAAGAGCAACCAGATGAGACGCAATTTAAACTTACTCTACAATGAATTTAGTTCCTTGAGGAATAGATTCCCCTTTAATTTTTTATAAATGACTCAATTTTCACGGGTGATTTTCAGGCATAATTCTTGCAGCTCAATTGAGCAGAAAGCACATTGATCACAGAGTAATAACTGCAAACACAATATTTTCCATAAAGCAGGCCAGTTATGTGCAACACACAAATCTGGTAAGAGACAGTTTTAGATTAATTACACTGTATAAATAAAATAACTGCACAAGCAATGGATGATGCGCTATGTAAATCAGAGCTAAAAAAACTGTTGCTTAACGATCAACAGTAAATTAATCAGCAACTATTTTAAGTAAAACAATCGTATAAAATTAGTTGTGAGTCATTTTCCTGCAAAACAAAATCTAAACATTAGCTCGTTCAAGCTTCTCAAACGAGGGGATTTGCTTCTCTTTTCGTTTCATTTTAAACATATTTAGTACAGTTTGACATTTGAGGACATCACCTTTGGCTAAGACCTTGCCAATTTTCCTGGACATGATGACACAGTACCAGCAGGCAAGCTGTCCATGGACATGTTCCTTAGTTTTCATTGTATAAAGATAAATATCTGTAATGAAACACTGGACGCTGCGGCTGAGCACTGTGAACATCGGCAGCCATCCTGCTACCACTGCAAACAATGAGTGCAGAGGTCACACTACAGTCCTAATCTTCTAGTTTGTACTGTGACCCGAACTGACTGGTATGGTGGCGACACACATGTCGGCTTGTCCGCTTGTGTTACTGTGTTGAGAGACCGACACTGTCAGCTGAGATGGAGACGTTGCTTTCGGTCGCAGTGCGTTTGCGTCAGCGAGGCTTTTTATAAAGCGTGCACAGAGATGCGAGTGTGTGTCCATATGTGTGCATGCGTGTGCTCATGTATGCTTGAATACATATGCTCATGGGCTCGGGCCATGGATGTACCCACCTGCAGGCGACCAGCATGGAGCTCCAGTAGGATGTAGACGGTCTGGCCAGCGGCGAGAAACAGCAGCCCGTTGGTGCTGGAGGTTCGGAAGCGAATGCGCAGCGTGTTATGGTCGGACGACTCTGTTGCCTTGAGCTGTACAAAGCCATCGCCATAGAAGGAAGCTGGAGGAAGATGAGGGAAATAATCGAGTGACATTTTTTGAAAAAGAGAAAATGGTACATGTTCAGATGTGACAGTCACTGTCTTTTGAAAGCTGTTAAGCCAAATCATTAAAACAGAGTGTGAAGACGAACCGGAACACAAAGAACAGCAGCGGGGATCACAGTAAACTCAGAGCAAGTCAAGTCAAGGATGGTGGTCTTAATATAGCCCACATGTGACATTTAGATGTAAAAGCCAAGCTAATTATCATCTTGGTTGTTCTTTACAAGTGGAGCAGAGTCTGTGTGGGGGGCACACAAACACGCACACGGCTTTTTGACACAGTGCAGTGCACAAATTATACTCCATGGGATTGTAAACAATGCTTTACAACGATGTGAATCTGCTCGTGTTTCGCCGTCCTGGTGGGCCAGTTGTGTTTGTACGTTATGTGCTCAGCTATAATGATTGCATCCAAGAGCATCATTATGACTCATAAACCTATGGAGTAATAACTACCTAAAGTAGAAACAATAATCCAGTTGTACATTATGTCAGAATTGCAGGTTCCTGACTTTGCAGCTTTGCGAGAAAGTTGTTCTAAGCTGTTGGCAGCACCTTTCTGAATTCTAAAGGTATTTGACTTCAATGCCACAACAGCAGTATACAAGATGAGGCGGCGGATGTGGAGGTGGCTCTAAGAGAGGCAAACACGTTAGGGCCTGTCCTGCCTTGACAGGAACTTTCAACCTGAACATGAAAGGCTCTGACGTCCCCACATTGTCTGTGGCCCCATGTTCCAGAAGAGCGCGGCGGACGGACCCAGCTGTTCCTTCAGCCTCACCTCCCTGCCATTTCACATCACCCTGTAATCTAGGCTAATGTTCTCTGAAGCTTTCCCATCGAAGCCTTCATGCCCGGGCAACACCAGTTTATTTCTTTTAATGAGCTTCAGAGTCCCACGCAACACGCACAATCAAAAGGTTAAATAAAATCTTCGCCTCTGTGAATAAACATGTCCGATCCATGTTTGATTTATTTGTCGTACATTACCCGGGGGCGAAGCCGGCCTACTGCTAATGGGCCGGAGTGACTCACTGACAGAGCTGGATGGAGTTAATGTGAGTTAATGCATTCTTTTACTACTAATTGGGTTAATGTACTCATTTGCTTGGCTAAATCACACCTGTATCTACTTTGTATCGTCAATTAACATTATTAAACTACTAAACAATGTAAGTTAACCCTTCATCCATCACAGTAACTGGAAGATAAAGCAGAAAGCATTTGTCTCCATTCACACACACATTGAATTATTGTTTGGCGAAAAGTTAAACTATTAAGATTGATTTTTTTTTGGGGTCACATGACCGTTATATTTCCATACATATTAAACAAATAGTTCCGACAGAGACCGTCGGCTGAGGAAATATTTTCAACTTGAACTTATTCCTCATATGTGCTGAAATTCAATCAGTAGTCATCAAGCGTTTCGCCTGTCCTACATCCTCAGTCAGGTGTAAAGCGCCAGCAGCGTCCACTAGGAAATTGTTAAATGTGGCTTAAAATACACAAAATTGATTGGACCACAGGCGCACAGCTTGCGCCACTATTTACTCTCCTTCCAAACCCCGAGTCAAGAGTGACTCGATTTATTGTGATGTCGCGTTTGTTGTTCATTCATCAGACTGGCTTCGTGTGGACATAACAGGGAGGGGAGCTTTCCCCGAAAATGTACAGAGGGAAATGCAGTGACATTTTTCTTTTTGTATTCACGAAGACGGACATGCATGCTCGATTGCATTTTGCTGTTGTCACAATGACGTTTAAGCCATCGGACTGAACGTCAGGTTTAGTTAAAAATGTGGGTCTGTCCTCAAATTGCACTGGCCTAAGTGTTGATCTGAATTCTTGGAGAGCCGCAGAAAGACACTGACAAGGCTAACTATGTATTTGGAAGAAACATTTTGGCTTCTCAGACCCACTCAAGAGCTGAATGGAAATTTCGTGGGTATGTAAATGAAAGAGTACCGTCACAAACAACAAAACCTACACATAAACATACCAATGTTCCTTCAGGAGCAGAAACAGGAGGTGTTTGGAACAATGATCTGTAATCATGTCATCTGCAGGGGCAGTGTCTGTGTGACAGGGACATTTTTTGTAAGATTTCACAAACTGCACCTCCAACAACAAGGCCGGTGAGCTATGAGTGGTCACCCAGTTGCAGTTAATTTGAAAGACAAGACCAGCGCTTGTCACTGCCTGTGTGCTCAGTTTATCCAACAAATCGGAGATGCAACTTGACTGAAGTGCCTCTTTGGGTTTGTTGATTGTCAGGCCGCTCTGTTGCTGATGCATTGTCAAAGCCTGGGCTGTGGCTGTTTTAACAAAGACCTATTTCATAATACTTTTACTTTCACGGACATAGGGCAGTCGGAGGATGCACACATTCAGCAACGCAGCAGAGAAAATAACACATTTCTATACTGTAGTTATTTTCAGCGCAGGATATAGTGAGTATGAGTCACTGTGAAATAATTCCTGATTGTCCCAGAGGGCACAGCCTGGATGAATGAACACAAGTGAATTCAGATGAAACATGCCCGGATCAAATCAACCAGATATGCTAATGAGTGAACACATGGGTGTAAATAAAGTACAACTGAAGCTGTAAAAAAAAAAAAAAAAACCCACACATTTCTCCCCCCTAGGTCTCTCAACATTTCCTTGAATTCACTTGAGTGTGTCATTGTCATGGACAGTTCTTCCAGTGCAGCGGGCATCACAGTCATATCTCTGCAGCTGCCTCTGATAAGGTGAGATAGTGCATCACTTGTCCTCCGTGTGCATCATGCAAGTCATTTATTAGACATCCCCTGTCATGTTTTCACTTCACATCAATGAAAGCTAAAATTAATTCCTGCTGGAATTAATCCTGAAATTAACAGCAAGCATCCTTCATTTTTGCAGTCTCATATACGCCTGTATTGGCAATGTACTTTATTTTGCAAGGTGATTTACTGAGATTTGTAAATCATAACAGAAGAAGTGATGCTTTTAGAGACAGGGATATTAATGTAGGCTAAAGTTATATTTTATTGCGATACAAATGAGTCCCTGAAAATCAGATAAAGCGTCATATTTGGTCGCTTCGTTCACTTGAGGTGGTGGTGATGTTAACCTGGTATTCTTAGGTACGATTAAAGTAAACTGCAAACACTTACAGGTAACCAACAGAATGGCTCCTGCGTGAGTATATTGCCATTGAAAACTCCATTAATTAGTTTAATCTCTCATTTGTTTTACTTGAAAAAGTGAAGAAAGTTGCATCGTTACCTCCCGACGCGAGCTCGACCAGGAGCGACCACCAAAGGAGACCGCAGACCCACAACTTCTTCTGGGTGTTTTTCCCAAGAGAGTCCATCGTCTTTCTCCGGGTGGAAACACTGTTAGCTGCCTGCGAGTTTACATATTTACAGACGGCTTCCTCGCGTCTTCTGTCTGTGGTCAAACAGACCGGGGAGTTCAACCTATTCCCCCCCAAAAAACAAGAGTGTGAAGTCCGCTAGAAGGTCTCGGAGACTCGGAACGTGAAATGAACCAACCGAACCACCGAAGCAGATCCTTGTTAAACTCCGCCTCGTGAGCGCGCGCGTGTGCGTGTTCTTTAAAAAAAAAAAAAGTATGAGCACCTTTTCAAAATAAAAGCTGAGAAGGGAGAGAAACTGCTGCAGGCTTTTTGTGCTGTTATCAATCAACAATTTAATGCTTCTTCAGGACATGACTCACTGTAGTTGTTCCTCCTCTTTATTGTAGATGTCATAACAAAATGTTCAGTTTATGTTCAATTTAATTAAATTTTATTTGTATATCCCAAAATCACATACAGAATGCCTCAATGGGCTTTACAATCTGTGCAGAACACCCTCTATGCTTAGACCCTCCATCAAGTCAGGAAACCTCCCCCTCCAAAAAACCCTGTGGCAGGGACAAATGGTGGAAGAAACCAGGATGGACAGACCAGCAAGAGATGTCACATGTGCAGACCAACATCAACACAGAGTATACTAAATGACATCATTTCGATTCATGTTATATAGAATGTGTTTGAAGGTTGAAGATCGAAGAGGACAGCAGAGCAGCTGGAGGTGTCGCCAAGGGGCACTTTCAGCCTACGACCTTCACAACTCCATGATGACTGTGATACATTATAAACCTTACAATTAATACTGATACCTTCCAATTAGTATAAATCTAGATTCATTTTTATTTAGAGAAAAGCATGTATTTATGTAGACCATACAAAATAAATGATTATAAATTCAACAGATGTAGCTCCTGGACAGACTTACAGAAATTATCAAAATTTCAACAATTATTAAGTAATCAGAATTTCATGCATTGTAATTTCATTGAAATCAAAGTGAAATGTTGTGGACTGTGAGGCATTAGAGCAGTCACCCCAAACAATTCAGATATGAATTAGCCTTTTTTTTTTTATGCGAATGATCTGATGTCATCAGACGGTTCCCATCATTTTTCTGTACTCCTGTTTGACACAGCTGTAGATGGTGTGGTAGAATCGCCTGTCTGACGCCATCAGGTCGTTGACAACCTGATTGTGGTCGAGTCTCGGCAACAAGTAGAGTGACACCTTCACAGATAGAGAGTTGAGGACCTCGCTTAATTTTGTGGATGATTCAACAGGAACGATAACATCACTGGTCCCATGGAGCAAAGTGAATGGAGGCACCCTGGAAGAAAGAAAACCAGAGGAGCTCAAACTTATTCATACTGATACTGTTGAAAATGATTTAAAAGTCATGACTGTTCAAAGACCAGCTGTTGCTCTGTGACACCTGTTCAGTTGGTCCTGGCTGAGCGTCCGCAGTAAGTGTGAGGGAGAGTAGAAAGGGAAATTCTCCACTCCATTCATGGCTTTATGCATGGCGGAGACATATTCGACCGCTCGCCTCTTCTGGTGCTCGTAATGGTCTGTGATGTTATACACACCACTAAGACCTGTTCAAGAAATGTAGGGTATTAGATTTACACACAATCATTCATATACACACTTGTCTATTGGTTTTGATGAGGACATGAGAAAAGCAGGTAAACATTGTGTTATTATAGTCATAAATGTCGTTTAGTAATTTTTGTTGACGTGGACGATTGTTCAATAGATCATTACAGAGGCCAAAAAATAATAATATAATTCAGAAGCCAAACATTACTTTTGAGCCACATATAAATGCATTTTAGTTAAGTATTCTTTTGCTATTTTGTTTGCGGCAGATACAGAAACCCGATGACTATTGGTGAGATGATTCTTACCAATAACTCCTTTTATTGCCCTTGTTATGTCCCGCTGCTTTCTTGCCTCTATGAACAGCTCCTCTCTTTCACCAACGAGGAACAATGTGGTCAGTGCACACAAATGTCCACCAGCTGAATGGCCAATTAACATTATTTTGTCCTATAAAAGACAGAAGAACATAAATATATTTGCTCATATAACCCTCCGTAAAAGGAAAAATCCAGTATTTGTTAAACTTTCTAAGTCAATATATTGAGTGAGAATGCTGCAGCCGGCAACCCCATAAAAGACCTTGATGGGATGGAAGAAACAAAACATAAATGGTTAGGGTTGCCAGACACTGATAATAACAACTAAGCCATTATTTGGCAAGAACAAGCACAGTATAATAGACAGGCTTGAACTCAAACAATTGCCCATTGATTTCCCAGGGATTGGATTGCTATAGCATCCGTACTCAGTGCTGAACTGATAAAACTATCTGTATTCATCTCAATAATTTTGACCCAAGCACATGGAAAAATAGGGCCTAATAATTATCCACTATTTAGTAACACTGGGTGAATGCACAAGTAAAGAATGATAGAAAATAAATGGAGGAAATGTGTCTCTTCATTTGCAAATACATTAGAAAACGCAAAGGTTCTGAATTAAACAGATGGTTTTATTATGTTATTTGAAATATTAAGATTATGCTATTTGAATGAATGAAAATGTATATCTTACTTTGTCAAAGTTGAAATTCTGTCCACTCTCTTGGGTCCAAACCAAGCAGTCAGCAACATCTTGTACCATTGCTAAAATATTCCCCTGGCAATCAGATGAAAGCAGATGTCAGTTCAGATTCCACAGTAACCGGTAAAGAGTGTTGATCTGAGCTCTTACTTTTGGATAAGTGCAGTAGTCCGGGCAAATTACAGTTGCATTTAGTTCTATAGTCATCTGCCTGGCGAGCAGACAGTACTCGGATCTTTTTCCGGAGTCCCACGAACCTCCGTAGACGAAAACCACCAGTGGTGCACCAGATTTGGCCAACGTGGGGGGGTGGTAAAGGTCCAGCTTGTTGCCTCGGCGACCAAATGTGATGCCCTGTCAAGTGTCCGAAAAAACACAAAACGGAGTGTTGAATAGACTGACCACATCTTCACGTGATCACATCAAGTCAAAAGGTTAAAGCAGGGATGTAAACACATGTATATTACATACAAACTTAAGTGTTTAATAAAAAGTGCTAGAATCAATAACACTTGAGTGTCCGGTATCTACAGACATGTGCAAGGTAAAGACAACATCAACCAGGTTTATACTTATCCATAACACACCTTTTCAAAATGCTTGCGGTTTGCATCGTTTTTGTACCACGACCTCCCCTGAGAGTTAAGTCTCGCATACTTTACGCATTTGAGAATTTCCAGGACAACTCTGGTCAAACCGTACGTTCGCCTGATCATAAAGGGAAACAGCAATTAAGTTGTGACCGAACAGTGTTTCAAGGAAAAGAAAGCTACATGGTATTCAACAGGTTACCTTGGTTTTAGAGCTTCTATGTACTTCTTATATCCAGGCTTGTTGGGCCAGCCGCATTTCCACTGGGCAACAATAGAGATGGCGTACGGGAGGCCCACGAACAGGACGCCCACAGCCACAGGCAGCGAGATGTGGTATTTTAACCACGACCTTCAAACATAAAAATATAATAGACATTAACTTAATAAGGTGAAGATGATACTCAAAGTAATATTACTCAAACCTCTTCATTGCTCTTACATGTCGTAGTTCAGTTTGGCTGCCTGACCTGCAGGAATCAAAAGATTGAAAACATAGAAGGTAAGAAAGTCTATTATTTTGTATATTATATTTGTATCAGATGCACATAAGGTAAAGAGTGCCTGAACATCAGACACAAGGAGAATTCTATATTCACAGTTTTTGGCCCCCCCTACCAATAAACCATCATTTCTACAAGTTGTACTTTATTAATTAATTTAATTTATAAACTGGTTGTTATGAACTATTAGTAAATATAAATTAGAGGTTGCCAGGTTTCTCTCTGCGGCTATATATCCTCCTCCAGCTGGAACTCAAGTAACATCTGACCTAAGTAGTTTTAAAGAGCTGCTTGTAAGTGAGAAACCTTTGACCCTTATGATTACTAACCTAGAAGCTGCTGGAATTACACACACCTGTTTAAATGTTGTATCAATGGCTGAAGAAATGACTCACCAGCCAGGGATTGTTTCCCAACCTGGCAACCCCAAAATTAATCTAGTGTTCGGTTTATCTCTAAAGCAACAACCATAAATATACAACCGGTAGCTAACTACAATCACTGTACCCCTACCAAAGATACGTGGATTTAACTTTGTTTTCTTCAAATGTGGGGTAGGTCGTCCCCTAGTGGGCCTTTACACAGTGAAAGGAATAACTGATTTATTATAAAAGCGTCTGATTCTTAAATTAAAACCACAACATAATTACACATCCCGAGAATAACTTGTCATAATACCACGATACGTTGGCTAGCTGTAAAATAGAAGTCCGGCTAACATAGCTTAGCTTAGCACTCGATAAGCTAAGTTTGCTACAAGTCGATTCGACTTTGAACACAAAGCGGTGATTAACGGAACCGTCTGAAGTTCCTCTTTGATGACTCGTACCTTAACGTTGCCAGATTTTGTCGGAAAAACAAGTAACGGAAATGTCAGGAAAAACAAGTCAAGACGAAGTAAACATACCATTAAAAAGTCAATATAGCAGTTTAGTAAATGTCGCAGCCAAACGCCCCTAATAATGCGGTTTGGTGCGGTTCAGCTAAAAGATGAGACGCTCGGTAGGTTTCACTTTCACTTTACCTCAACAGGCGGGCAGTCGGCTTGAAAAAGACCAAACACGCGAAGCGACTTTATTAACTTCATTTTAGCCCCAAAACAATTTGCTTTCATCCGTTACAATCCACCTGTGTCAGCGAGAAGTCATTTCCACCACACATATGCAACGAGCGAATAACTCATTCTATATTCACAACACCTCAAACGGTGGTGTTTTTAATCGTGATTTGTTCCATTGCATGAGATGGTTTGTATGAAGTGGTTATTATTTTTGTCTCATGTAGCTTTTGCTGTTAACCCGGAAGTACACAAATAATGAAGAATGACCTCTTTTCAAAAGCAGGAATTCATTTCACTGGTTAGCACACAAATATTTGTAAACATTAGGAGAATTAATCAAATCAACATTATTCTTATTCATTATTTACATACAGAAAACAATTCTAGATATTGATTATTTGACATTGTTAGTCCTCTAAATATTATAATACTGTGCAAACCTTTCTTAGTTTAGAAATCTAACATTATAGGTTAAGTACTTTATGGTTGAACAGACGATCCTCCATATGATTTTTAAAGCAACAAAAGCCCTGTATCATGATGTCACTGTAATAATTTAGCTTTACACTGGACCTACCTTTGGTTTAAGTCTGCTGGTATCATTCATCATATATCATTAAATCTCTTGTGTTGGAGGGCACAGATTTAATTGGACGTTTGTTTAATTGGCTGCTGTCAGTGCAGCCACACACATAATAGTAAGTGCAAAGGAATTATAGTGGAATTTAAAGAGTGTGGTGTTTGTCTATCATTTACGTTTGAGCATAAAGTGATCAAATTAAATGGACTTTCGTAAAATGGAGATTAAAATTGATTAAATTATGTTTAAATAATTTAATAGAATAGTTTATTGTTTAGAGCTAGAAGAAGGTTATCATATTTACTTACTTCCCCTTTATAAGATATCAGTACAGAAAGTTGCAGCACTGCCATCATACAATATGTCCAGCAGAGGGAGGAAGAATCCTGCAAATTACAGTTAAAGGTTTTTCCTGCAACAACTCTGCCAAATAGAATTTCCTAGAGTAACTGAGACTGAACACAAAAAGTTAATTGAGATGTAAATATAATGTTGCTTGTTTTACATTAAAGTTCACACTGGTCTGCTGCATGTGTGTTGTTACGTGAACCATTAATAAGTTATATAAATATGATTTGATATACGTGTAATATGAATTTAAAACAATGTAGTTCAGTTTTGTATAGGTGGTCCTTCATAGATATTCAATCCCTCTATTAGTGCCTATTATGCACTAAAACATGATTTTTCTTCAAACATCTGAGTGCGTAATGTAGTTCCGACCAGAGCTTGTATTGGCCCTGACCATGGAAAACCTCACATTCAACATCGCAAATTCATGGAAAGCAGAGCATGCAGTGTATAGGAGCAAGGACCAATCTGAGGGTTATTGTTATGTTTGGCCCCACAGAGCGAAGCCTCCAGCCCTGAGTGGGTGTGTGGTTGGTCTTCCATCTGCCCCGATGTGGGGAGTCCCAGGTGCTTTTTCAGATGCTACAGTGGAAACAAAGTCGTGAGTGCAAAGTCAGGCATTCAGCTGGCAGTATGAGCGGCGTCAGCCCCTTTTGAACGCTGTGGTATAAATTCACAGTATTTTCCCGTGCCTGTTTAAGAATATTATCCTGAAGGGAATTATTGTATTCATAGTGGTATTAATATAATAACAATTCACAAGTCCATAAACTGTGAAGGCACAATGAAGCTCTTCAAAAATGTGATGGTGGAAAAAGTGTTAAAAGTACTCAAATTTATTTTATGTAAATGAACAAGAATAGACAAATTGTAAAGCAACTGCAGCATGCGACTCCCTGTGTTGGAGGGGAGTGTACAAGTGCAGAAAGCCAGTGGAAGACAATCCTCACGTGTTTCTTCCTCATGAGCCTTTCAGGTCAAATCAGAGCTCGAGTGTCCCCTCGATGCTGCAGGGGAGCACAGTGAACCATGACATGTCATGCCCTTCACTAGGGAAGCCCTGCCTCAGGACACCGTGACACATGACGACGGTCCTGCTGAAGGGTCTCGGAGCGACATGTTGAATCTGTACCAGCCCCAGTGATGTTCTGACTCTTCTCAAAAACTGTTATTATAGAGATAAACTGCTTAATGATCCAGCAAGATACAGTTATTTATTTTATTTTAGATGATATCTTCACTCAATTTGACAGAGACTTTATTTATTCAAGATATTATTGGTTTGGAGTGATGGGAATTACGGCTTTTTGAAGGAAGCTGGATCTCATGACTCAGTTCCTTTCCCATTATTGTTTTTCTTTTTGACTGGACGCCAGCAGCGAGACCACTGGCACCGCCGATGTCTTGCTCATCATTATCTTCCTCACCTTGTCATATCATTTTATGTCTTTCAGTAGCTGTAAAGACTTGTTGACTCTGCTTAAAACGATATCTTTGATTTGCAGATATTACTTTCCCACACATCTTCTCTTGACGGTTACTGACACACACTCATTGATTCTTACTAATAGCAATAGAGAATCTACACAGGAAGCCAAAAGTCCTTCTTACCTGTCTACTAGTTCAGTCATCAGGTGACGGAAGTTTAATGATTCACTACTCCAGATTACCACACATTCAACTAATACTTAAACTTCTTTTTAAACCTTTGGGAAGAAGACGTATCTGACGAATATCAAAGAATTATAGAGTTAAAGTTGTGAACATACATGTGTAAGTCCAACTGGAAGTACTGGTGGTACTGGTTGTGTCTTTAGAAAAGGTTTTAGGAACAATTGGGCTTTTGTATCACTAAGTCTGCTGATATTCAAAACCTGTAATTAAAAAAACAATTAATAAGTTAAAGCCCATATCCCGTTTACTGTATGTGGCAGGGACACAGCTGAAATCGTTGGCTCATGTTCTGAAAGTTGAAAGGTAAGATGTTCACATCTGAGTTACTTTAGTTCATCAGAAACAGCTCACCTGCTTTCGTATGAATGATTACACAATGTCTTGGGAAGTACTATCTTGATGTGTGTAATCTCTCGCAGGCTGGTTCGCCTTCCTTTTCCTCCAGTGAGTCATTGTGGGAGTTTCATGTTGAACAGAAGCTTCCAACGGAATATGGTCCATTTGATGTGAAAACACAGGGAGTGCCGATAGCCAAGAGATGAGTCACGAGTAAACTATGCTGCAGAAAAAAAAAAAAACATCAAACAACCTCCGTTTTCATTCAACTCAAGTCATTTGATTCACCTCTGTGCAATTTGGTTCTTGAAAGTGTCAATGTCAAGAAGCGAATCGTATCGAAGGAATTTCTTGTCAGTTCATGTTCAGTATCTTTGCTGTTTGGATGAGTGTTTGCTGGTGTGAATGTGTACACACTGGCCTTGTTGCTTCCCTCCTATGGACCCCTACCGTGACCCCTAGTTCCTAACTGATGCATGGCGCCAAGCCAGGACCTAAACATGCTGCCTCTGTGTGACACACACACACACACACACTTTCCCTTCCATCGCCCGTGCTGCACAACCCCAACTCAGACAGAGTCACAGAGGAATTCTGCTGTCAGTGGGCTCGGGACCTCAGGATACAGAGCCATCTTTTCACTGGGGCTTCACAAACACACCAGGCCCAGAGAGAACTTCTCTTTGATGGGAGGGAACCATGGAAACTGGCACTGACCACAAGGCCCAGTTTCTAGGTATCCCAGCACCCAGAATCACACCCAGGGTACTGCAGACGCCAGCAGTGAAGACAGAGGTGTTGGCGTTCAGAGGGCAATACGGTTTTTCGGAGGGTCCCTCTGATTGATCGGAGAGAAACACAGCGGCCATTCAGATGCTAACAAGCCTGCAAGGATGCTCAAGAGGGCATTCTTTAGAAAAAAGAGTGGAGAGTTTGGCAAGATAAGGTAGTTGATGGGGAAACTGATGAAGCAAATTAACGATATGTAGGTGTGCACATGTGTGGTAGCGTGTGTGTGTGTAAGTTCACAGGTTGAGGAGGTTCAGACGTACCTAACAGCAATAGTTTCGTCTTTATATAGTCCACGCTCTTTACAGAGAGCAAGGAGTCAGGTTTCAGTGCGTCATGTCTCTTTCCAGCCCTGACTGAGTCAACAGAAGGTAAGAACTTCCCTCCAATGTGCAGCCCTCAAAAAACGATTGGATATTCAGAACCTGGCATGATCACCTTATACAGCGGAGCAACAAAAAAAAAAAAAACAACACATGCATGCTAGGACATGTTACTTAACAGCCTCATGAAAGCTGCGTGCAATGTTGCATGTCAGATTGAAAACATTCCCTCCCAACAGAGAAGAATGCACGGCGGCTCTGCTGTTTCTACATGTACAACATGACATCTATACATGAGAAAAGGTGACAGTCTTGGATGGCAAACACACCTTCAACCTGTACGACTTCTCACACCCTGGGTAGAAAAGGCTTTAAATAAAAGGTGAACTTACTGTAACAGCATATAAATAGACCGACGCTGTGAGCGTTCAGCTGTGTGTATTACGTGTCTAAGATCACGGCTGTGCTTCTTACTCAGTCTTATAGCTGCTTTACATCGTGTTGTCGTTGAACCTGCTGTACGCAGAGAACAGGAGAATTGTTTTCACAATGCAAGTTATGATGACAAGTTATGATGACAAGTTATTCACGTGGAAAAACATCAACAAAGAGGCTTAGTGGTAAAATCACAGCTGTGACCAACCAGGTGATGTGGACAATACCTCCAAGCACACCTGTTGTAAACTGGTTTCTGCTTATTTATTTAATATAATCCCTTCAATCCCAAGCGCCGAAACATCCTTCAGTAAGACAGTGAACATCTAACTGCTCTTCAATCAGTGTGAGGAAACATCGTAAAAAGCTTTGAGTACGATCGGAGGTGCTTCAGAGACCAGACGCCCCTATGGTGAGTCCACTTTCCCACCCTTTTAGGAGACAAGCCTCTGATACTGCCTCTATCAACATGAGCACAGATTAGCCACGGAGGGAAATACTGTACGTTCTCTCACTATAATGGCACTTTTCAGACGGACAGGAGGAAATGACTTTGTTCGGGAACCGTCTCCGTCACAGCAACACACCCTCACGAGATCAGGCATCACATCTCTTATCTCAACGGTGCTGAGACGTCAGTCTGGATTCACTGTCGTGCTGCCGACAAAGTTTTCCAAACAAACAGTAAAAAGAGATCACGCGTGAATCTCAAGTGAAACGTGTTGTAATCCTCACAACATTCACTTTCAAACGAAGAGGGGGGATCGAGGCAAACAGCCACGAAGGAGACCAGAAGCTTACCTGTTCATACGACCGGTGCAGTTTGGGATGCAACATCTTTGATACCATTAAGGTAGAAAGACCTGATATATAGTCACCCAGTTTATTAGTTGATTATGTAGTTCCGTCTTGATGAGGATGCCTGTGTTGACAATTTGCTTTATGGCACATCTTCCTGAATAAATATATGTTTAATGACACCACCACCGACCTGGGACCGGCTGAAGTGTTTGTTTCCTCCTGATGAGTTCAGCCTCTCCCCAATTAATGAAATGAAGAGTGTATTTTTCAGTCTGTTACTCTTAAAGTCCTGCGACCTGTACAGGGTGGACCTCACCTCGCTCTTGGCTGTCTTTGGCTCCCCTTCGAACAGGATGGATGGTTTAGAAAACTGGTCCATGGACTCACATCTGTCCATCACATGGTTTCCTGGAAACCAGTCAATATCAAAAATAGCGTAACTGTGTTTTTCCTAAAAAATACTCTGACAGCAATTTTTTGTTATGAAATATTAAGATACACACACACACGCACTAATACGTGCTAGCCGTAGCCTGGTGTATTTAAATCCAGCACCTTTTGTTTGCTTTTCGGTTCTGTGCGTGCAGTGTTCACAGCGAACGCTTCACACATTCTTTCCACATGCTGTAGCAGTATCGAATACTGTGGACCTGGCATACATAAACATTTGTTTTTAAAATTGCGGTAAGCGAATATATTTTATAGATTTTTTCGAGAAAAATGTCAGTGTATAATTCCAGCACAAACACTGGTTTAACTTTCACCAAACTATGCTGACTTGGCCTTCACACCGCCTCACGGAGAACATTGAAGGCTGGACACAGCTCTTCGCTTGTCCAGCAACTGGATTCTTTACAAACCCCCATGGGAACAAAAGCCTCAGTGAAAAGAACACGTGGAGAGTTAATGACTGTATTCTCTGATCTACAGTGTCCTGGAGTGCACTGTAAAGGCTAACGGTGAGAGACAGACACTCAGGAGATTGAGCTTTGCCGAAGACATGCTGACATTTAGACGCGTGAAATTCTCCCAGAGCAGAGACGGGAGCATCACTTTCTCTCCACGTGCAAGTCGTTGGAGAAAACTTAGGTACTAGGACTGTTGCTGAAAACATCAAACATTACAAGCTGTCACATTTCACTTAAATCTAAATCAACAAATCATTACCTACCATCAATTTTAAACTTTAATAAACTGCCAATATATGTTGACTGAAAGTTTTGGGACTATACACATCTTTTTATCATGCGTGCAGTTTGCTGTGTTGTCATGGAGATAACTCAGGTCACACGACCATGTGAAGTGCTGGTTGGTATGTTTGTAGATTATGGAGAGAAAACACAGGTGTATTCTGTGGTGTTAAACCCTGAGCCACCAATAGGGGGCGACATATGAGAAAGTTGTGGTATCCAACCCATTATAAGAAAGAAGAAATTGGTAAATTATTTAGGAGATAGAATGTGAAGTTGTAAAGTTAACAGTCCAGTTAACACTCACGTAAGGTCACATGTTGGTTAGTGAGTGAAAAAAAAAACATTTATTCTAGAAGCAGACAGTCAGGGGTTTTGTATCTCTGGGTTAATCAACTCGTGGGTTCAAAGTTTATTAAACTTGCTTCCCAGAACAAGTTTGATGTTCGGTTCCAGAGAGGTTTGCATAGCAGACAGGCCAGGGAGGACTAGTGTCAGCCGGTAGCTGAAGTGCGTGCGTTCTGTGTCTGATCGATGAAGTCAGTTGACAGGTCCCGACTTTATTGACACGATGGGAGAAGTGAACGTGAGTAAACAGTGACTGATGATTCTGTCACACCGGTGTCACAGACCTACATATTGAACCCATTTTCCACAAGCCAAATATCTTCCAAACATTCTGACACTATTTCCTTTCTGTGGAGAAGAATCAGAATAAAATTAACTTGGTGTTTCCATCTGTTGCCAACTGTTGGTGATGAGACATCAGTCTGGTCAGACCTGACGTTGCTTTCCACAGAAATTTAAAGGGACTAAAAGTTCAAACTTGCTTTCTTTCCCAATACATTCCCAACACCTCCACGTGGGTGGATTGGGGGAGAGGTGGACCGCACCCTGTTAGGAGACAGGAGGTATACTAGCTCATGCCATCGGAGCATGTGATGCCTCATCTTTTGTTATTACACATTCTTTGTTTAGGATTACATGGAAGGGTGGGATAGTCTGAGGGCATCCGAGACCTGTTCCAAGAAGCAGATACGCAGGTTAGCGAGGTAACTTCAGGTTCAATCTGGGATTTTCAATAGCATGAAGGTGCTTCTCTTTTCAGAGGGATATATCACCACGGTAACTTGTGGTGCAGACATATAGGCTAGGATAGGGTTGCAACTGAGGCCATGTCCACACGGAGACGGAACCAATCGTTTTCGTTTTCATTTCGTTTTCACTTCGTAATCGTCTCCAGAAATATGTGCGTCCAAACGAAACCACTGAAAACGCTGTGATGC
>CAAKHC010013001.1:50132-62711 GCA_901007825.1 Macroramphosus scolopax
GGGGGGGGGGGGGGGGGGGGGATTATTTTCCCCCGCCGTTGCTAATTATGTTGACACACTGCCTGTCACATCTGAAAGATATTTGATCCTTGCTGGTGCATCAAAACTGCTTTGGATCTTTGCCTCTTTAGATTTCCTGCTGGTCGGTGTTTGATCACGGTGTATACGCAGGGCTCAATAAATCTCCCACACAGACAAACTGATCAGGAATCAATAAAGGAATCAATAAAAGACATGGACTGTTTTCTGACAACTGATGGAACAAATATGTCGATTTACAGAGGAAAATAAATGCAGCTGTGCGCCGCAGAGCCCGAGGGATGCTTTCATCTCTCCGACATGCCGACTACTCATTTGAATAGCATATCCGTGTTGTGAATGTAGGTTTCCACCACACCACACACACACACACACACACCCACACACACACACACACACGGAAATCTCAATGTCACTGAACTGGAGTAACCCTCATTTAAGGTGAGACCATATCCCTCAGCCAATCACAATGGGCCTGGAGTCAGGCACCCTGCCCACAGCCAATCAACACGTTGTGTTTTTTTTTCTCTCTCTTTCTTTCAGCCCCCCCTCCCTCCCCCCCAACTTCCTTTCATTCTTTCTGGAATACTATTTCATGAGTAACTCGCAATTCCCACAGGCGGAAGTCGTCACCATTTGTTGATGTGTGGCAGTCAGTAAGCTTTCCTTTTTTTTCCCCTCTTTTGTCCTCGTATCTCTTGAGCTGGTCTGCCGCACCATTGTGCGCCATTCATTCATTCACAAAATGCACAATACCAGGGGAAATCCCTCAATGTCCGAGCCTGTGCTCACGACTCTGTCTGTGTTGGCATTGAGCAGGCGTGTCGCCCGTTATTCGTCACCTTTGATCATTTCCTCTTTGGTAAGTCGGGTCAGGAGCGCCGTGTACGAGCATGTGCATACTTAGGTATGTGCGCAGATGTCCCACTGCGAGTGTAATTTGAGGTGGGAACACTGTCATCTGCCTTCAGCGGTTGCATAATCTACGTCAAGCCAAGACAAGGCTGTTTCTGTTCTCACTGGCGTGCCCGCAGAATAACATAACATACAGTAAAGCTCAGGTGGTCCGTTCTCATACCTCAGGAAGATGGGAAGGTCGAGAGGTGGGCTCTCGATAACAAGTCATTGTTTTATTTGGAGGGATGTTTAGTGGGAAAGTAACAGAATCCTGCCTTCGGAGGATATCTTTTAATCCGACACAGAGGCAAAACAGATGAAATGGGAACGAGCGTCTGAACTTATTCATCTTTGGTGGTTTGACATGACACAAGTCCCCCGTCAGTAGAACTCCATCATTGCACAATTAGCAAAAGCTTTGATATTGCATCAGTTACATTTCTGATTACAAATTATTTCAATTTCACGAGAAAGAAAGACTTTTGTTTCGGGAAGAGGAGCCCAAGAGTCACTTGATCAAGACCTGCATCTCTACTTTGACTCATGACCTCACTTCGACTTCGCCTTTTGACTTTAAGGACTTTCTACACGCTCAAAAGCCCAGAATATGAAAATATATATATATAATATATAATGCCAAAAAAAAAATGGTCTAATCAACTTCACGTCCCTGATTATAATTCCACCTTGAGTCAATACGACAGACGAACTATGTCGTACGAGCAGAGGAGGAAGTCGTGTGAAAGTGCAGACAGAATCGTGTCAGCAGCTTTCAAGACAGCAACCGGGAACAACTTTTCATATTCAAAACAGGTGGTTGACTCTGCACCTGAGAGTAAAGACTCACTGGGAACTTGTAAAACATTGATTGGGTTAGTTACTGCACTGTAAAAAGTTTGATAACAGTTCAATGATTCAACTGAGGCGGTGATATTCAGTGTATTCAGGTATTTGATGTATTAGCAAAGAGTTGGAGATTGAAACAAGCACCAGAACGACATTAACATGAGCTTTGTTTTGTTGTCACCAACACCTGAGGAGAACGTCTCTTCAGCTACTGAATGTTTCATGACAACTTAGTTTCATCGTTGCCATGTGGTTTTGTGCAGGGCAGGAAGTGTGCAGCTGGTGTTTAAGGCTCTTATTGTTGTGGTTTGAAAAAACTCCTCGGTGAACCAAAACAGTAAAACAACAACACTGAAATACGCTAGAACTGCTGAGGGGAAGTGGATCTCTAATTCTCTGCAGGTTCCTGACAGTATGTGAAGCCTTTTCCATTACACCGATTCATCTGATCGACGCCTTATATAGAAGATATTGATTGACGTAGCTTTAAAATCCCTTCACTCAGTGTCATCAGGCCAAACCGGAGCACAGCAGCTAAAACAAGCATCTATTTGATCTCCAAAATGTCAACCCATGATGCCCGTCAACTCCAAAATAGGTTGTTGCTTGGCATGTGTTGCCACGCGTTGGTTGCCAGAATGCGTCACCTGATTTGCTGCTGGTTCGCATCTGAAGTTCAAACAGTCGACGGGACTGTGACGTCAACAGAAGACAGCACCTGCCTGCCGAAATAATCCAGTTTCTCACAGATCCAAGAGGCTGTAACGTAATAGTGGCGCTAGCCCAATTTAAGAATCAATTTCCTCCATGTTCTCCTGCTTCTAATTAAGATAAGAGAAAGGACCAGTCCAAAAGACACAGAGACACATCTGCTTTGTTCTTTACTCATTCTGTGCGTGTTACCTTGGAAATGTATTGCAGATGTTTGTTGTACTTTTGGATCAATCCCAATCCTCTTTCTCTCACTGCTGTTCTCACAATGATAACGGCTTTATCATTTTAATTTCATTAGAGATGAACAATGAAGGACGTGCCTGGTGAATAAGGAGGCGGCTGGAGCATAGAGGCGTTTTCAGCTTCCAGAAACTGTGCGAACAACCCATCGATGTGAGAAGATGTTGGGGCCAGAGGGTTCGCTCAGTGGCTGCATGACAGTAGGTAAGGAAGACAAGACAAGACGTGCAAACGGCTCAACAAGGATCAGCTGGCAAAGTCTAGAAACCTACAGAAGGTAGAACCAACCATGTCAGTCAGTGTGGCACCGACTAAAAGAGCGGGAAAATAAGCCAATGAGAGGACGTAAAAAAAAAACACCAACCACAGGAGTTCAACACTTCAAAATAAAACAGGAAAATAATCATCAAAAAGAGGAACTATTAAATGCCAGGCAGGAACCGTACCAGTGTTACCATCAGGCCCTTTGGCTGACCTACAGCTCCTCGCCCTGCCCGGTAATCGTTTGGTACCTGTGACCTCTGTCTGACCTCAATGCTTCACTCCAGCATGTTCTGTCACGCTGCAAACCGCACTGGCACAGGTTCACTTTACATGGTGACAAGTGTTCCGGAAGCTGGCAGAGGTGGTGGAGAAAAGAAGGCAACAGCCAAACAATGAGAGTCCAGCAGGCAGCAAAGAGAGGATCCACTTCATCCCCTGGAGCGAACGCCGACTGGAGAACAGCACAGAATTGGAGAATGAAGGTGGACCTGGTAATGCAGCCCTGGAAAACAGCTCTGCTGGTCGGACTGAACGTGCCATGGGATTAGGCGTCGGATGCAGCCTACCATGGCATGAAGCAAAAGATTCCCACCTGGTTGCAGCCTGCAGAGGAGGTGGACGCAGGTGAGGCTGGTGGAGGTTGGTGCCTGCAGCTTTGCTGGAGACTCAATGATGCGTCTGATTAAAGACCCGGCAGCCAGACTGCACAAGGTAATCAGGGAGGTATCGGAGGAGGCGGAGAAGACAAACCTTTGGCTTTGGCGAAGGGTATGGGTAGCAAGTAGCTGCAGGGGTTTGTCTGGGAGACGTCCCTGTTCACTCCCCCCACTACCAGGAGATGCTCCTTGTTAGGGGGCGTAACATCTGTGGTTCCTGGCACATCACACAGCAGCTAACACAGCGGTGGAGATGCACTCGGCCTCGGGTCTAACAGCTAGTCCACATGGGTAGCACTTATAAACAGGCAAACAACATATATATAGGAACAGTCAGACATCCGGCAATGAAACATGCTTTACAGGAGCGTAGAAGTACATTAGAAATAAGACATAAGACATTAACAATTGCATTTGAAAGACAATAAAAACAAGCAAAGATGAACAATAAGTTACACTTTGCCTTAACTTTCTTGGAAGGCCGCAGTAAACAGTAATGTTTAAGCCGTAGTTGAAATAAGCTGTCAGTTTAGGAGTACCTTCGGGTTCACAGCAGGCTTGTTCCACAGGTGGTAGAAACTAAAACCTGTTTGGGTTTGATCCTGGGAACAGGAAATAAATCTGTCTCCAGATCACCTGAGGGTTGTGTGGGTACTTTGAATTCTACAAGTAAACTAAGTATTACAAGGAAAAGTAGTGAACAACTGGTGCCAGCTGCTCCGAGAGCGTAACAACAATAATCATTGATTCCAACAGAATAAATACTGAAGGCGTCCTAAAAATATGAAAAATAAATTGGCATGAATTATATGGAAGAGGACCAATCGAGTCTGGTGTTTGACCTCCTTGGATAGCTTCGCTGCATCGCGACTTCCCAAGAAAAATATGTGTCTTCGGAACACGGTGTTGGTATTAAGGGATTAACAGTAAATCCTCATTCCACGCCACCGTTGCTCTGATGAAAAGTGAAGTTTCTTTTGAGGTTGGATCTGTCTGGTGCCGTAATGGACAGCTCCGCTGCGTTTGATCTGCTGTACAAGTCATTTACAATCTTCAAATCATATGAATCAAACCATGTGACTTCAAAGCCAAGTAACTTATATAGGTCTTGATGGATTTGGCTCCGTCAGCGTGACAATCCTGCCCTGTGCTGAGCTGAATCAACCATAAAGGACCAATGTTTATTTCAACACCCATTGTTAGCGGTCTCAGTAAGATTGAACATGTTTACAAAACCAACCGTACGCAGATTAGACTGAGTTAGAAACAAAGTGTGATATGTGTTCGTCATAAAGCTGATTATTGCATTAAGCAGGGGTCAGGTACAAACCAGCTAATTGAAGTTATAAGTGGTACTGAGAGGTGAGTGTTTCAAATAAACTGTCATAATAACACCTGAGGTTTATAATCCTCCGGTTTCACAGTGAAGTCTTTCCTTTTCTACGAACTGTAGGCTTGTTTACCTCCGGTCCAACCTGCTGTCCTCAGCTACGTTAGCTTAATTTACCGACGCCTCCCCCTTGTAGTTATTTCAGTTTTCAATCTTTTTCACAGTTCCTAATCCCCCCCAGTCTTTTAGATAATCCTGTGTGACGTTAGCGAGTGAGCTAGCCTAGTTTACTTCAATGAAGAATACCACCATCACGTTTTTTTAGCCTTACGGCGTTTTGCTGAGTCCCTTTCTTGCTTGTGATCGTCTCGAGTGTTGGATGATCTTCTGGTAAATTGAGAGTTTTACCCTCCGGCTAGCTTCTTTCTTACAACAGCAGTTGACACCCTAGCTTCTTGGTGATGTGTTGCCCCCTAGTGGTTGGAGTGTGAACTATGAAGCTTGATCAGATTGGCTACGATTTAACCTTTCAAAGAGAGTTATTTTGGCGTGTAATTCAACCAAAAACACAACATTCTCCCTGAACCTGCCTTCTTATACCCAGACCGTATTTATAACAGGAAATATATAAGCTGATTTCACGAAGTACGTCTGCAGGAATTAAACCGAATCAGTGTGTCTGCTTCAGAAATTCACCGCAGACGGAGACCTGAATGTGTCCTTTTGTAGCATATGAGCATTACATAAATCCTATTCTCTATTCTCACTTTCTTTCAGCTCCAAGGACATTTCTTTGCATTCCTCATATTTGTCTGGCCCGTTCCCATGAGAAAGTCCCAGCCTACGCCTCTGACACTAAAAAAAAACGGTCACAGAAGAAGTGACAATGCTGCACCCAGTGTGAGTGTGTGTGTGTGTGTGTGTGTGTGTGTGTGTGTGTGTGTGTGTCTTGGATGTTGGACCCTGATGAATTAGGCCTACGGTGTTTCAGTTCAGTATTGTCCTGTAAACAGTGATGCTCTCTGTGATACTGTGGGAGAACTTTGGTTTTTGTGATGCAGAGGAAGAAGGAAGCATGACAATGTCTGTGTGCTCCTTTTTTCTCCGGCTTCAGGGACTTTTTTCTAGTTTTTCAGACATTGTCCCTGTTCCTCAGTTCTCCAAATGGCTGTCTCAGCCTGGTTTTGAGGGTTATGGTTGGTTTTAGGATTAGTCTGTGGTTAAAGGGGCGGGACATAAGTTACACTCGTAGTGATGATGGTTCAAAGATTGCAAAGATGTTTATTTTCTTCCCCTTCTGTGTGCAAATTGTGGTCCTGCAGACACCTGTTGTTGCAGTAATGACTGCTGAGTCCTCACGTGTCAGAAACACTCATGTTGACAGTCGTCGTCTGTTTTTTTAACTATTCGTCTGCTGTATATCTGAACATTTCATGTGGTTTCATGAGCGTGCAGCAAACGTGTGTAAACACTGTCGTCGTAGGAGAACATGTTGCTGCGTAGTAATTTACATTTTTATCTTGGGTTGGTCCTGCTGTGACTCATATTGTGGAAATCAAAGCGTTGCAGTGATTTTTTGACCACAGCCGGTCTCCAACCATATTTAGAACATGGTGATTCAGAATCTCCACTTCTGACAAAGTTACACAGACATCAAAATACTTTATTTATTAATATGTATTCATTTCCTCAACTGCATCCAGCCCATTCAAACTGGTTCCCCCGATTTAACTTTACACATTTCAATATAACATATATTTTATTCTATGGCTTGGATCAATAGTTTATCCCTCTCTGCTTTTAATTAGTAGGTGAACATGCCGCCGTCGTGATGAACACATAAATCACATATGACCACCCGTCAACATCCGTTGGTTCTTTGGTGAGTTCAAAGGATCACCATCCAATCGGATTGAATTTATTTCAAGCAATCACCAATTTGTTTCCTGGTTTTAAAGTTTTCCCGGCTACAGAGAAGCCACGTTGCAGCTCGGTTTGATCCTACCGCTCTAAAGATGGAGTTTATAAGTGGGTAACACAACCCTGATCCAAAGACACTGACCACTGGACCTTAAATCAAACAGGATAACTCCACCACATTGAAGTGTTATAGGAACTTTGATGTAATTTACTGGTTCCAATAGCAGCTCAATCTGATTTTCCGATGACCTCAGACTCATCACTTGTCCCGAAAAGCACAAGATGTTTCACCCGGGACTTGTGATTATTATTAAATTTAACTTAGGAATTCTCAATCGGAAAAATAGTTGTTAAAAAAACAAACAACAGGATGACTCAACCGACAGCTGAGAGGCCCGACGCGGCCGCTCGGTCCGTCACAACATTGTGACACAGAACACCAGCAGAAACAAACACCGGAACAGCGGTGTCAAGTTGTCGGAAAGCCCACGAGGTCTCGCACACGTATACGGAGACCAACTGGAACAACGGTCTCCTGTCAACAAACACGTCGCGATCTAGTAAAATACAAACATAGAAGTGAAAGCATGTGACCGCTCATCAGATAATCATGATTTAATAATAATATTCACCTTCACACACGGCGGCTCTGCATGTGAGCTCTGTTCTCTGCTTTCCTTCGGACGTCAGTACATTCCCCGGATATGTCGGGCATAACAGTAAATAACACGAGGAGATATTTGGAATAAGACATAAAGCACGTTTATATTTAGATCCTGTTCTCCTGTGCAGAGGTGAGACAAATACAGCAGCATGTGTCTTTCATTATCTGTCAATCTCTCTCCAGACAAATTTAAGGGATTAGCATCAAAGAGAATAAACAGCAGCTCAGTTTGGAACACACACTTGAAGCTTGTCACGGTAAGAGCAAAGACTATTGTTTGGTTTGACTGATTCGGTTATCGCATGTCTCCGAAAACACGATCGGCAGTTATAAAATAGACGTTATTTATTTGTTCAAATAATCTTGTGAGAGAACAAACTGCCTGAAAACGAGACGGTCCAACGTCGAGCTTATTGCATTCCTGGAACGTTTGAAGGGCATCCCACTCTGAAGACTCCATGTGACCACGGTGCTTTAAACTCTCGCCAGACCCTGACCAGCATGTCGCAGACCGCTCAGCTGGCATCACATGCAGTAGCAACCTATAGTAAACCCCGTGGGTGTCGGGGGTGGGGGGGTGAACAGCTGCCTGTGCTGGGAGAGTTTCCACTGTGACTGCAGTGTTGTCATGACACGTTTAGGAAGCATCCTTCAAGTGGTTCTTCACGCTGACGGAGGACTTCCATCAGCGCGTGCGTTGACTGATGAGATCATGTGACCTCCCTCCCCTGGTCGCCACTGGTGTAGTGCTGCAGCCAGCATCCCAACATGTGGCAATGTGTGCACCGTTGCAGTGTAATCTGCACGGCACGTGGCACCGGGGTAACCAACAACACAGGACTGAGATGCTGCATGGAGGGCAGCGAAAGAAAAACCTGGTCCAACAAACCCGGTTCCCTTATCGGACTAATCACATTTCCCATTTGATAGAAGATACTACAGTATTTCTAAAATCCCTCTCAATCATGTGCTTCCACTTTAGAAGCTTCGTGGTCGCACTGCCTGTTCTCAGTACGGCCGCATGCATTCTGGGAAATGTATCAAGACACAAACGTTAGACGGCAGTAGTGGTCATGTGAATACTTTGTTCCCTTTTAAGTGGAAAGACAAATCTAAAGTCTGTGTAGGCGGCAAAGTAGTGGTGTGCACATCCAACCTGGAGGATAAAAATACACGGCAAAGTAAAGGAAAAATGCACGCAGGATTAAAAGCTCACAATCCTTCCATGACATCGGCAGCGTCTTGGTTGTTGCCTTGCTCAATGGTACTTAAGCTGCGGGGAGTGGAAGGCATTGTTCCTCCAAAACACTGATACAATTGTCTAACAGAGGCCAGTTTCAAAAAGCTATTTGGAGGCGTTTGCCAGTAGAAACAGTAAATCTGTCCAATCCGGGAACATCGACTGACATCGTCCAAACATTTACAGAAAGTTCAGGTTTTCCGAGCAGGTTTTTGTTTCGTAATACGTTTGATTTGGATCACATCATGTTGATTTTGCTATTTTCCAATTACACATTGGGCTTTATCATAAGTGCAACTCTAAAGAGGGACTGGATAAATAGCCGAACCCGAGCAGCTGAGGTCTTCCTCTGAGGTCTTCCTCTGGCGCATCCCAACTACAAGCCACGAGGGTTTAGGTTTCTTTTGTCGAACAGATATCCTTAAGAACTCCAGCCTGCTAGCATCGCGGCGCACAAGGCTTGGCGTCCGAGTTGATCCAGAAATGTGTATTTGATTGTGTCTAAATACAGGCCGCACAAAAGATCCATTCATCCACTTGATGCGGCAATGAAGAGGGTTAAATATACTCAATCGCTGTAACATTAAATGAGCCACCAAACCAACACTGGGTGGTGTGTCGGTTAGTGCGGGGGCACAAGAGCTTTGTGCTCTCGGTAACAGAGGTATGAGGTTACTGGAGGTTGTCTGTCTTTGGGGGGAAAGTGGGTCACGTGCTGCAGTGTAAGAAGAGCAGGAAACAGAACACTGACAGGAAACTTAATGCAGATAATATCAGACGTAGAAATAAAAGATACTCGAGGAATGCAGATAGCAGCCAGACAACCAGCTGATGTTCTGTGTTGTGCATTTGAAGACAGACCTCCTCTCACTAATCTCCCATCGCAGGGAAACATGACAGGGCGAAGGCTCCATCCACTTGAGTTTTTGATTTAGTCATGAGATCTCCTGAAAGAGGGTTAAGTGGCTTGGCAGCCGCGGATGTGTCGTTATAGACCTGGAATGTTTGGAACATTCCTTATTTATTGCTACTCACACTCTGACTAAAGTGAATCGTTCTCCAATCTCGAAGAGAAAAACCAGAGTACAAAAAGTTTCGGTGCATGTTTAAACACGTGCGGCGGCGAAACACCGAGAAGTTTTCAATTCAAAGACGTGCGGCGACTTTTTAGTGCGATACTGGGCGAGTTTCAGGAGGTGAGACCTTGGTGTTATCGGTCTCCAGATTAGAGGAAGCAATGTGGAGGATGGATAAGTGAGGTTCTGAAAACTGGCAAAGAATAAACGTGGCATAATTTTGCTGTCTGTTAGTGAGTGATAGCTGGAGGCGAGAACATGCCTCTCTCATTGTGTGTGGCAGATATTCCTTCTGTGGCTTTTCCAGGCAGAACATCGTGTTTCATATTCCTCCTGACAGGAGAACAGTAACTTCAGACTTTACAGTCAGGAAGAGACTCTTGCAAGAGATAATAGAATTAAAATGAGACTTGTGTTTTATTATTTGATATAAAAACGTCTCCTCTGGACAGTTGATAAGTATTTTGCAACAAACCCCCGACCGTCCTCCCCGGCCGTAAGTCCAATGTGCATGAAACTTTGCAATAAGTTAAGGTTTTTATACACAAATGCAAAAAAGTACTGCATATCATTGTGTTTTCTCATTAAACTGTGTTGCCAGGTCGCCGCTTGACTTCTATATTGCAGCTCCGATGTTAGTTCACGTCAGGTTAAACAAACTTTAGACGAGACAAACGCTTCTACAAATGACAGGTGAATTTATTTTTTGCCAAAAAAAGTTATTTACATTATGTACATAATAAACACCTACCCAAAATAAGTCACTTTCAGTAACACTATTCACAGAAGAAAGATTGTGTGCAATGAGATCAGACATCTCCTTCAGTTATACAGTGTATCAGTAATCTCACTCAGCAGAAAGGCACACGCGTTGGTCACGACAGACTCGAACCATCCAACACATCAACACAAACATACGCACATATACTACAAGTACTGCATCCGGGAGAAATCCATTCAACATATGCTTCATTCTGGGATGTGCTCCGATAAATAACGTTGGTCTTTGCAGTGCTTACATGTTTTTCCATAAATAAAAAAGAAATATTTAAAAATGTACAGTACAGCGACTACAATTGCTGGTGTTCGTCCCCTCACAGACTCTACTTCACAAGTCCAAACAAAAAAGGAACATTCTGTAACTCCTCGGGCCATCTTAACACAAGACAGCCCCCCCAACCGCCAGCCGGGGATCTCAACGCTGGACAGACTCAGAGTTCTTGTTTCCAGGATCCGGTGGAAACCATCCAGGTGCAGTTTAAAGTCCGAGATCTCAAGCCCCTCCCACCGTGCGCTGTTTAATCCTCCTCGTATGAAAAGTGCTCAGATAGAGAGAAGGAAGTGCTTCTCACTTCGCCATGTTGGGTCCCCATGGTGATGGTGCATTAGAAGTGCCAAGTCATTACATGGGAATGCTGTTGATGAAGAGAAAGGGAGTATTTTAATAAGTAGTACTACAGATCCGTCTTCATTTAGAGAATCACACAAGAATGTTTCATACCGTTTTCTGGGTTTCACCTCCCAGCCATCACGACACTTCACGAAGGCTATCGTTTCCCCCGGAGAGATTTCAGTTTTTGAAGGGTCTTGAGCGCAGAAGGTGAACCTGCGACAATAAACAGCGTTTAGCCACAGTGATAAAACAGCGGCGGTAGGAGATGCGGTGGCTAAAAGCACTTTGCTCCTCACTTACTTCTTCTGCGTTTCTCCGGCTTTCACACGGATCCGTCGGACCTCCAACACGGGTTTAGGAGGCTTTGAATTCCAGGCCCAGAATGACTTTTTAATATTCTTCCAGACGGAGCTCCAGGATTCGGAGTCGCCTTCCCAGCTCAGGTGGATCTTCAGCAGGTCACCGATATCCTGGTCGGTAAACGCCAGGAAGGTGTTGGTCAGGTTCAGACCGACGGTTTCATCATAGCTGGACAGAGGGAGGAGATAATCAAAGTAAGTCTTGCGCTCAGAAAACTGAAGACATCAACATTAAGTTGGAGCTCGTTCTTGTACGAGAGAAACAAGTTTTTGCAGGAAGTACTTACACATCAACAAATAGTTTCCCCGTATCGTTATGGGCGCCGGACAGCTTGATGTAGAAAGTGGGATCTGCGTTGTCGAACTGTTTCCTGTTGAACACGTGCATCTTCATCTGGTAGTGGTAGCCTTGAAAAGATAGCAAACAGTTTGAGTTTGATACGGTGTGTTGTTGTTCAGTAGTTTACACTGGTGAATGCAGGCGGAATCATAAAACATGTCAGGTCAAGATAGGGAGGTTAAAGATTAGAAACTCAAGTGATGAGAAAAAAGGGCTTATCGGTCTCCAGGAGAGCAACAATGAAGCAGTAAAAGTTCAAGCCGGCCTGGATGTGGTGACTCACCTCCGAAGGGAGTGTCCGCACGTGTCTTCAGGTACATTTTACTGTTGCGTCTCTTGCGCATTTTTCTCGTGTTGTAGCCGATGTTGTTGCAGCGGTTCTTGCGGCAGCTGAGGCAGATGCCCTTCTTGAAGCGGTCGGGGCCGGTGCACTGGAAGGCGAAGCTCATGTGGTCCTTGTTCATCAGGGAGTCGACGAACAGGTGCACGGCTCGCTCGTGCTCGCATTTCATCACCTCCATGAAATCTGGAGAAATGGAGGAAGGGAATTAGATAACAGAAATGAACCCAATCACATCCAAAAATACTAAAAGCAGCTTGA
>CAAKHC010013011.1:10936-20966 GCA_901007825.1 Macroramphosus scolopax
TGTGTGTGTGTGTCTGCAGCCTCTGTGTGTGTGTGTGTCTGCAGCCTCTGTGTGTCTGCAGCCTCTGTGTGTGTGTGTGTCTGGGGCCTATGTGTGTGTGTGTGGGGGGGGTGTGTGGGTGTGGGGGGGGGGGGTGTGTGTGGGGGTGTGGGGGGGGGGGGGGGGGGGGGGGGGGGGGGGGGGGGGGGGGGGGGGGGAGCAACCATCAGATGATGTCGATATATAGTGAGGTAGTTTGTGTTCGGAGGCAGGGTGGTGGATGTCGGCTGCCAGTCGAGTCGGATGTTGCATTAGGAGACAGATGTTTCTCTCCTGTATCGTTTGGGTTTTGTCTTCAGAGACGTTTTTATTTCATAAATTAGCTAATTGAGTAAATATACGATGTATAAAAAACAAGGCTGAAGCCGAATCGTAGGAAACGTCTTCAGTATAACTGATACCGGTTCGGAGAGGAAGCTGTCACACCACAGCGCAGGTCACAAGGTCAAAGGTCAGTCGTAGTGACCTCAATGTCCGACAAACCTTGACAAACCTTTCCCCTCGTCTTCATCGGGGCCGCAGTGCTGCTTCATTTCTTCTCTGCCTGCTGCCTGTCATGTCTCAGGAGAGGTTGTATCAGTCCAAACCTCAGATATCAGAAGTCATGACAAGATGAAGACGGTGTCTCAACACTGGGCAGGTACGACAAATATGACTTAAATCTCAAAGAAACAGGAGGAAGTTGGCTCTTAAAGCAAATATTAAACTATCTCAGCCCCTCATCAGAGAGTCGCGTCTTGTCATGCAGCAGTCGTACAGTACACAAACCCAATTTAAGTTGAGTTTGTGCTGCCTTGTAATACGATTGTTGAATGACCTCATAAAGTTTCGGTCCTTCTTCTGCAGCCTGCCGACATCCAGGTCAAGATTTCCTCCTTCGTCTGTTCGCCGGTTATAAATCACGATCCGCTTTGCAACTTGGAAAGAAGAGAACGAACTGCGAGTTGAGGGGACGTCTGAACAGAGGCGCGATTCAATATAACACAAACCAGCCACAGACAAATAAAAGAGGAATAGCTTTGGACACTTCAGGCAGGAGCTGAAAGTAATATACAGAAATGAAATAACAACATAATAAATGTTTAAACTGTCTTCTCTCCAGTGACCGCAGCCTCGTATAGGAGAAGCATATCAGACAGGCTGTGAAGACTGCAGGTCCGTCAGGTTTAAACCTAGAAGATGAACCTTATTCCCCTTCTCATGCGTTGCTGTTGATCCGAAGGAAGCAGCTGTTTGGATATAGGTCGACACTGACACATCTCATCCAAACAACAGAGTTGACATCTTTTATTCTTGCAGCAACAAACCTGACCTGACATCAAAGACAAGATAAGACGTCTGTGAATTATGTATATCTTTCTTTTACCAATATACAATCAGTACTATATCACTTTACTTCCAAAGCAGCTTCGCTCCAACTAAACAGGACATGAGCGAGACGCTAATGGAGAAAAGAAACAGCAAGAAAACCCTCTGCAACAACTCTTTCCAGCGACTACTTCCTGATTCTGCAAGCTAAGCGCTTTACTAAAACTAAGCATTTATCACAGAGATAGCCTTCCAGTGGAGCAGCTGCAATTTGTCACTATTAAAAGAATGTGTTTCGGTGTTCTGTCTTGATGAACTTGATGAAAGATAAAGGTGTTTTTTTTAACGGTTCAAAGCACCGGCGTGCTCCAGTCCAAATACCCATATATAGCAAGGTAGTTGATTTAAATTAAGATGCACTTACATCTTACATATGTACGGACTTTAGGAGACTAGCAACAGCAATACGTCTCTTTTCTCATGTTACTGAACAGTCCGGGTTCAATGCGTTTGTCTGCATGAGTGCTGCAGCCGAAATTAGCCTCTCAGGTTAATCTGTATCGTCCCTTATTTACAGCAGCTGCCGGTTGAAGATCCTGAAAGTGAGAATGTGTCTGAGTATAAGAACCGCCCTCTAAAGCTGCAGCTCCTTTGTGCTACAGTAACTCACCATCACCGGGTAAAGAGCTCCAGAGAGAGATTGTGGGAGAACAGCGGGACCGTCACGCTACAGTGACTCACTATCGCCCCCCTAAGGTAGGAAGTGGTATTAGAAGACATGATGGTGCAGGGCTAGCTCGTTAGCCGAGATCTAAACTGTTCCGTTAGAGAGCTTTATAGCAGAAGTAAAACAATCCAAATGACACTAAAAACTTTTCTTAAGAAGGCGGGTGATTGACGGGACAGTCTGCCACGCCTACCAACGAGTCCGAAAGTGAATTTAATTTGAGTAGCGCAGCTCGGAATGCAGAATCTTTGCTGCTTGTACTCTCTGACAAACCTCTCCCGTTGATGTGAGGTCTGACTAACTCCTCACCGGGAATTATGTGTCTATAGAAGTATCACCAAGTAAAACCACGGAGATGAGATCGGCACCGCCGTCACACCCATCTGCTGAAGTTAAACCGCATCATGTTCCACGTCTGGCAGCATCTCATGAGCACCAACAAGTGTACAGTAGCAACCGATCTGACATAATGCGAGTTGATGCATCCTTTCGACCCTCCCGAAACATAATGTGCGTGGGATGCGCAACAAAGTTGGGAAGATGACTCATCAAATTATGATTGTGTCCACAGTTCAGGGAACCGGGCTTATGTTGCCCTTCCAGCTTTGTGCACAAGATGAACATCATGTCAAGAAGATACAGTGCAGTGTGTCTCTTCTCTAAACATCGCCCAGCGGAGCTTTGCAACTTTGCATCTTTGCGTGTCGTTGTTTTTTAAGTGCACACAGTAAATCAGTAACTGTGTCTAGTTATGTGTGCGGCGCCATTGCATTCACTATTCATTACTTCGGTTGTGCTATAACACACGCATGAGGCGTTCTGTGATCATCTAGCTTGCCCGTGCAGCTGTGCTGCTACTCCCATTTTCATTACATTGCTTCCACCTTCACTTCCATCCTCCCACTCGTTCCCTTGAGGGTTTCGATGATATTAAAGTCTTCTTTGGCCTTAGCGGCGCAAAAACAATGTCTTCTCGGTGATTTCCCCCCCGCCTGACTAACACGTCTTCCTCTTCATCTCATCAGCCTAAGTGCACATATTGTCTCATCAGTCAGCGCCGGCGGTTCAACGGAGGTCGCCGTCTAGATCATTGTGGTGACAGAGGAAGCTCTGGGCGTCTGTCATTCACTGGTATTATAGCCGAAGCTCGGCGGTATGATGCACCAAAACATAACAAATAGGCCATTTTCCCAGCAGACAGTTTGACTTGGCAAAAAGCAACGAGAGCACATGCGGGACTAATTAATTATTTAATTTAGGTCCCTTATTGATATGGCTTACCGGGCAATCAGGGTGGAGTTCATTCATTTCTATCCATATTGGTGCCTTGCTTAACGATGCCAGTCGGTATTAAAGTATCGGCAGTTGTCTCCGATTTTGCAGAAAGTTAACAGAAGAATTCCGGTGTCTTGAGCTTATTAGAACATGTTATTAGGTTTATGATGACCTCAGGAAATTATGAATCGTGATGATGATGGGGAAGGAATCCGGAGCGACAAGGGACTAAGGGGGCGGAGCTTATCACAATCAGCTAAATGAAGTTGGAGGATGTTCAACATCATTTTGGATAATATCCAATGTTCTTAATGTCGATGGCTGATGATGCTGTGAAGTTGTGCAACAACTAGGTGCCGTTATAAGAATTCAATATAGAACATTTATTTCCTTCTTGTCAAAGTTACTGAAGAGTAGCCAAACCTTGGATCGCTTTGCACATTTCATGCATCCTCCTCGCCATCATGCACATCTGCCATGTCTGTCTAATTTCCTAAAAGATGTTTCATACAACCCCTCAGTTCAGTCCTGTGCTAATCACCGTCTCACATCTCTGTGCTTTGCATGATGAACGGAGCCGCCCGGCGTCACGCCGTGCGGGGGCCCCGAGGCTGCTCCTCCCGCCCGCTGTGCCCGGGTCCTCACATTTTACACTTTGTCCCACACCCTCAGCATGGGAACACCACGCACAGGCCACAACATGCAGTCACTGCAAGCACTTTTACCTTTACACGACCCGGATGTTTTTATAGACGCTAACCTTAACCTAACCACCAACAACCATGTCTGTATAGTTCAGAGGAGGCCACTCGCACACCAATCACAGGGGTTACAATTATTATAAACACAGCAGTGGTGAGACAAAGAAAAACCTCTCTGCCCACTCAGATATCAGGACATGACAGACATGAACTGGATTCCGATGACTCATTTCGACCCTCCATTCCAGGAGTCAATGCCCACTTATTTTGTCTGTCATGTTTATGGCAGCATTGACGACTAATAGCTTTCCGAGGGAGCCTCCTGCGGGTGGCGGTCCACGCCGGCAGGCCGGGCCGGCCATATGTTCTTTGATAATTGAAGGTGATGTGTGAGAATACTGTCAGCCCGCTCCATTGTGTTGCCTGGCGTAGTCGCACAGGTCAAGGCTCACGACGGAAGGCCCGACACATGCTAATGAACTTATCTCATAAAATATGCATCCAGCTCCTCCCTGGGCCGTACGGTGGCAACATAGGCGTGATTCTGCAAGAATTCCGGGAGCAGTCAGTTTCCATTATGTCGATACTAAATGAGGAGTGACCTGCCGGAGAGGCATGTCTGACCCGTGTCAAAATAGTTCCTGCCAATTTCGCACACAGAACTTTGCAGATCAGTTTTGACTTTAAAGATAATGTGGTGACAGAGAGAATAAATGGATCCGGGTGCTCTGCATAACCTTGCTGAAGTAATCTCGCTCTGAAGCCAATGTTCCAAGTCTGTGTAATTAATCAAAGACAATAATGTCAATGAGGGCTCCGGTTATGAAATTAGAGGCACGCTTCTTGCATTACTGTACATCTTCTAAATGCATTAGCAGGGAGAGAGGAACAATAAACCAGGTGTGGAAACCATTAGCTCCATTCTTCATCCTTAACGTACGGGCTTCCCTTCCCCTTGTTTTTACCGCAATGAAGTGGCTTGTAACGAGGCCCCGGGCTGAATGCTCCGGTGTTGATATGGCAGTCAGCACTGCAAACACGGTGTGAACAGCGACGTGCGAAAGCTGTTTGCTCATTACCGAATGAGACTTGCTACCTGGCCAAAGATAACACACCTGACAGCACAATGCATTTATTGGACTAAAGTATACATCATGTCCAACTGCCCTGGTGTAGCGTACATTTACTAGGTATTATAATATCTGCTTTCACCTTGTAATCTCTTGTTTAGAGACCAAACTTTTAGATGAATTTGGAGACTCTGGATTGTCCACAGGCTCGGGTGTGACTGGTTGTCTGTCACCGTGTGCCGGGCCTGTGATTGACTTGACTTTTGTAAAATGTCATCGGGGATTCGCCCCCAGCGACGTGCAACCCGGACGAATGGATGGATGAATTTCCTTTGATTTGTATTCGAGAATGATTAATCCAGCTTCACATTTAGCCATGACGATAGACATATGTGGAGATGGGAGCTCCCGAAAATATCTTGTTCGCCCCCTGGTGGCAGGTTGAAGTAGAGGTCCTAAATCTCTTTTTTCTTGCTTATTTGGACCAAACTTTCATCTTTTGGGGAACAAATCAACTTGTTTGGTCGGTTGCCTTCATTTGATTATGTACCATCTGAAAATAGGACGTGTTGAGAAATATGCCTTCAGCTTGTCTTAATATATTTCCTATCCTGACGCTTCGCTCTCGCATGCAGAAAACAGGACTCAACATGACGGCATGACAACGTTGTGACATGCTGCATCCCGTCCCCGCTCAAGGCTCGCTGGTGAATCCACTGAGCTATACAAAGAAACAAACAGGAAAAATTAAATCTTCGTAATCTTTTTGTGCGAGTTGCCACTTTCACGGAGTGCATGTCTGTCAAGCGACATTATTCGGGGTAGTGGAACAATCTCCCGTGACCGTTGGTTGTCAGGTTTGTTGTGCCCCTCGTCGTAGGGACGTCTGAGAGGCGGCGAACTAAATTAAAGGAATCATCGCGAGCATGCTGCTTTGAACTGACATGTCATGCCATGCACACGTCAGTTTTATTTGCACGATTAGCTCAAGACGGGTTTCACTCCGTATTTAGCTGCTACCTGCGAGCTAATCATGAAGGAGCTGTCGGCGTTGTGTAACTTTAAAGTTTCTGAACAAGGAATGCTAGCGTTGCGTTTACTTTCTTAAACACGACACCCAAACAGAAGTCCATCGATGCTTCCACGACGACCAGTACTTCAACCAATCATGACATCACACCACTTCAAATCAAACCTATCCAATACTGCAGCCAGCCACCAGGGGGCGATTGTACCTTTTGAGAGATCTGGTAACCAGCCAAAATAATAAGAGCACTTTACGCTGGAGAATCCCAGTATAACCATTGAGCTATCAACACGCCTTACTGGGCCGGCTGTGTGATATAAGAATATGCTGGATTCTCCTTAATAAGAAGAAGAAATGACGCATTTGTTTTTGTCTCTTTCAGGTGATGAACCTCTTACGTTTCTGAGTGGTGCCCCTGACAGACCCGGGACCATTTTGGGGTTTTGCCACACCAGGCGCGTCTCCCCACCTCCACCCATTCCCCATAACCACCCTCACCAGTTGTTTCAACGTGGCTCAACTCCTACCACGAGACTTTAACGTCGGGACCTGAACCTCACAGATCGCCAATGCTAACAAGGAACTGCCTGCTGCTGTTCCTATGGTTTCTCGTGGAAGAAGGCTCGGTCTCTTCTTTACATCTGCCGTCATCGCCACTGGGACAGAGCAGGACGGGGAGGGCGCACGCCAGGAGCTCGGTGGGCCCGATGAGGAATGGGGCCGCTGGATTTCCGCGGGTCAAGAGGGGCTGGGTGTGGAACCAGTTCTTTGTGCTGGAGGAGTACATGGGGTCAGACCCGCAGTACGTGGGCAAGGTAAAGAAAGAAAAGAGACTTATTTTCCCCGGTTATTTATGGCGTGGGAGTCAGTCGTAAATCACAAAGTAAGGAGCTCTGGAGAAATTGAATTGGTGGTAAATGGAGGGAGCACCAGTACATGAGGGAGATGATAAAGGAGGAGAGGAACGGAGAACAACAATAATGTGGAGGAAGTTTAAAACTTGTTTCAGCCGGGCAATAAGCAATATTATTTATCACGGATACACATATACACCGGCTATTTTAAAATGTATTAATTACCTGTTTTAGTATCTTAATGGATCCTACGTGACCCCGGCGCTGGGAGCGACCGCGGTTCGTTCGTTCTTCGCTGTGTCAAGCTGCACATTAAGCAGAAAGTAAGTGACAGGAACGACGTAGAGCGTCTGGTCAGTATTCTACATGATATAATTATAACAACGCTACACCGACGTGCAAACCGATGGCATGGATGGCTGGATTATTTTTATCCTTTAAGACAAAGAGGTTCATCTCAGAAGCTGAAGTTGCAACAAGGTCACTAGTATTAACTTTCTCTGTAGGCGACGGCGCCACAAAACATCAATAAACCCAATTAAAACGGACAAAAAAGAAACCATTTAACCTACTTACCGAGGCGCAAAAAAAATCAAAGTCAGACAGGAAGCAGTCCAGAGGAGAGAACAAAGCCACGTCGAAAGCCTCATTGCGACGCACGCCGCCGCCTCTGGAGGCGAAAAGGTAAAAGATGCAGCTCTTAACAGCATTTCTGTGTTAGACTACCTGACGACCGCGGTGGCGGTGGGAGAATCGATGGCCTCGTAGAAATAAATTTCAATTACAAGCCTGTGTTAAGCTGTCAGAGCATCATTGTTAAGAGCCACAGTGCTGACAGCAATAAAAAAAAAAAAAGGCAGCAGAGATCCAACACGGGATTTCTGGCTGAGATACACACCAACACACACACACATCCCATCAGACTGATTCCCTCTTGTCGCTCCTCAAACCTCGGACATCTCTGCTTTTAGTATTGGAATCTTTTCTGTGTTCTCCTCTGTGGCTTAAGACATTCGCAAGTAAACTCTGAGGGGGTTTTAAAGCTAAAAGTTGTAATTTGGCACTCCGAGCTGACATAGGATAATAGTAAGACTGACTTATCTGCCCCAGTGCCTCTGCAATCAGGCCTGACAAGCCTTGCTGTTTGTGGAAGTCTCTGAGGCTACAAGCTTGAGAGGGAGGGAGGGATGGAGGGGGGGGGGTTGGAGGGAGGGAGGTGCTGGCTGCTGCACACCGAAGGCACTTAATCCCAGGCTGCAGCACTGCTTCAAAATAATTGACTGATTCTTTGCCATATGAAAAGCGTTTGGAGATGAGAGCCGCAGACCTTTGTCAGGACAAACTTAAGGGAAAGGCACCGGCTTGGAAATTGATTGTAGCTCTAACAGGATGAAAGCTAAACAGATATAATGCCTGGAGACGGAGAGGGGCGGGGTGCTAGTGACACATCTTCCAAGGAGATATTGAGTACTTGCACATAAGCATATACTGTATAAAGGAATATCCAGGAGGTGTGAATGTTTTTTTTTTTTTTTTCTGCAATGTCAGTTTAAGCAGACAGAAGTTCCCTTGGCCGGACCAGATTAAGAGAAAGTCTGTGTAAGGAGGCCGGTTCGGGTGATGGATGGGTCAATAAATCACTGGACTCTGAGCGCCGGACACCCTTTACTTCAATCCTCAAGTGGCAGTGACGCAGTTACAACGGCGGACGGTGCAGTTACTCTGCAGGTCGAGCGGGTCGTTGTCAGCAGTCTGGATGGATGTGGAAAATATAGGATGTTCGAACAAAACGTGGACAGAACAAGAGCTGCAGAGCTGCTAGATACTAACACATGGCACGAGGAACATTATGAGTTGGGGTGTAGGTGTCTTGCTCAAGGGTGCTTCACTAAACCCCACCCACAAGTCCTACTCGGGGACCAAACCGGTGAACTTTCAGTACCGAGCCGTTGTCTCTAACCTTTCGGTCACAGCCGCTAACTAGAATCTATAAATAGCAAGAATGGGGGTGATGGATGGGTCCAGTCAAACGGACTCTGCAGCAGGAAGACGAGTGTTCAGGATCTCATAATCTTTAATCTATAAATAATTATAATTCCAAAGACAATATAGAGGTGGAGGTAAAGGTGCACGCATGACGTCAGAGCAAGTCTGCACACGGCCACCGAGTCTAAACAACGTAATGACACAACAAGCGGTGACACCCCCTCTTTAGTCCATCTCAGCCTGCGGGTCACCTGAGATCTGTAACTGCATCACAGTCAAACAGCATTCTTGCTTCTCCTCAGTCTTGTAGCATTAATTCATAATTCACTCACCCCGTGGGCTCGTCCCATTAAAGTCAATGAACCGGATCCTCGGGCGAGAAGCTCCCGAGTCAAATCTCGTTCCCTCCTTATTTCTGCTTCGTCATTATAAGCCAGCAGCGACTGTTCAACGTGATCAGTCAACGGCAGTAACGTGAGTCTCATGTGTTATTAATGACGTATCCACATGTGTACTCACATGATATAAAGCAGCAGGGAGGAATCAGACCGACCAGCTGACCTGTGCCGTTTTGTTTTTTCTACCCAACACCTGTCAGAAACAATCTGTTGCATCCGATGCATCACTGTCAAGTGTAATTGCAACAGTCTAATTAATTAGCGCTTGCCATGAAGTATAGAAATCAATTTACACAAAGCGACACACCAACCGGAGGAGGAATCGGGAGGACAGGGGACCACCGGAGATGATGGAGAGTCACAATGCCGGTGTTACGGATCAGCTGTTGTTTTTTCTTCCACGGTTAGCTGGTTGACTCGCACCTGAACGCACCGCTGGCTGCTCGCGGAGATGGCAGATGTTTGGAAAACCGCAAGATAACATTTAAGCTGTTCCTCGTGACTTCCTCCTTTTTCTGTTTCATTTCGAAACGTACTCACCCGCGTCCTCAGGACCGGCATCAACGGGGTGGGGTGGGGGGGGGGGGGGAGTCTTCGGGCGCACAAAGGCTCCGTCAAAAACGCCGCAGAAACATTTAGCTCTTG
>CAAKHC010013042.1:0-23256 GCA_901007825.1 Macroramphosus scolopax
GGTTATCTTGGACAGGAAAGTATGTGAAGTTGCTCTTCGTGCACTTTCGTCACAAGTGGCCTCATTCCATGAATTATTCCAAACATAGCTTTCAAGCAATTACAGCCCAAAATATGTTGACTCCAGGATCCCTGTAAATACTGAAAGCTGTACTTGTACTTAATCTTCGGTGCAGAAACTTTAAATAAAATGTCAACTATCTCTTGATGTTTCAGTTGGATCTCTCAACTGAGTTCACTGTGAAAAATCATCTTAGTCAATTGAATGCAACATTAACAAATATATATCCAACCACATACAACTTAATCCTTTCATGTTTTTGCATAACATGGACAAAACATATAGAAATGTGAATGTGTAGTCAAAATGAATATGATTTGGTGGCTGATACCTTGAATTCAGATGAAATGTTGGATGAAGAACACGAGGCACTGCAAAGAAATATTCATCAGTATTTATCCAAACAAATATGACTTGTATGTGCATGGATAAAGGAAAAACTTACTTTGTTGCAGGAGAGCAGATTTCAATTATTTGGAAAATCTGTTGAAATACAAAAGATTATTGTCTGAAACAACAGGAACAACTGATGCAGAAGAACATGATGAAAAACACTGTGTGCATGTTCAGGTGTGCACACATGAACTTACCAGGGACAGAGGATATGAAAGGTCCAGCTTCGCGTCATGGATGGAAATTTGAAAAGTGTAGTACGCATCTGAAAATATAAAAAGGTCTCAGACGGCAGTTTAGATAATAAAGTTAGATGATAATCTGGTGGTGGTGATGATTACACACTTACCGGTCCTGTTGCAGTAAGCAGAGCAGCTGCAGATGTTTGTCTGGTTATCTGGAAAGGTTAACACATGTTGGTTTCCCTGCATTCACTTATAGTTCAACATCAGTTGATTAATAGATGGGTTGAATCAATAATCGACAATTGTGTTAAATTGGGATTTGGGAACTTGATGGCTCTCACTGCTTTCAGCTGTAGTCAAACAAAAGGGGAAATACTATGACACTGCTTTAATGATGTAAATGATACAACAGACATGTGCACACAGCTGAGGTGAAGCAACAAACCTGTTTGGTTGGTTGTTGTTGGGCTCTCTGACGTCGTTACTGTCACAGTAGCAGCAGTAGTGGAGACATTGATGGCTCCTGCTGTCGTGTTCAGTGGGGATGAAGTTACATTCACATAGGAGGAGGTGGTGGTGTTTGGTTGTATGGTTGTCACATCGGGACTGGCTGTGGCGGGTCCCCCTGGTGCACACTGCTCTCTCAGCCGCACAACCAGGTTTTCATCAGGTAGACTGAAGGGGAAGAGAAATGGACTGATGAAGATCGCAGGTGGAAATATCAGTCACAGCAGAAGTTCAGAGGGTGTGAAGATTATACAAACCATCTGAGGGTGGAGGACAGAGAAAGAGATTCATTTAGGGCTGGGCAGAAGTTTGCAGGCTCAAGGTTGATGGAAGTCCATTTGAACTGGGAGTCAAGGAGATCGTCACTGGCATTCAAATGTCCACAAATAGCTGTGTGGGGAATGAAATAAAACACTGATGAGAGGTTTCACAGGACAGAACTGCAGCTGTTTTCTGAAGTCGCGTTGAATTGAATTCGTTCCCCTGAAGTTCTTATACACACCTGCTCGAATCACACGTCCATTATAACTAATGTTTTTCTCAGACTGAAACACACTCGTCAAAACCTTTGACAAGCTGCAGATAGGCACCTCACGACCAAAGAGTACAATCACTCTGCAAAGTTGAGGGCTAGAATGAAAGAATCACAAGAACACAGGTCAAATGTTAAGATGTGTCCGTGCTTAGAAAGATGTTTTTGTGACAACAACATTAGACTCACTGTGTTGTTGTTGGTCCACAGTCCACCTTGGCACCCTGAGGGGAAACGTCCCATTTAGTCCAACTGTGATATGTTTCATGTTGTCAAACCTTTACATCACATCGCAAAACATTTCAACTATCTCTTGATCTTTCAGAAGGATCCTATAACTGAGGCTCTCAAAGTGATAATTCAACTTAGTTAATAAATCAATATGGAACATTAGCAGACATCAAACCACATCAAAGTTAATCCCTCGATGTTTTAAGATAATATGGACAATACATTTGTCTTAAAACTCACGAAAACATTCAGAATAGTAGAAAATGTCTAGTTAACATGAATATGATTTGGTGGCTGATACCTTGAATTCAGATGAAATGTTGGATGAAGAACACGAGGCCCTGCAAAGAAATATTCATCAGTATTTATCCACACAAATATGACTTGTATGTGCATGAATAAAGGAAAAACTTACTTTGTTGCAGGAGAGCAGATTTCAGTGATTTGGGAAATCTGTTAAAATACAAAAGATTATTGTCTGAAGCAACGAGAACAACTGATGCAGAACAATATGATGAAAAACACTGTGTGCATGTTCAGGTGTGCACACATGAACCTACCAGGGACAGAGGATATGAAACGTTCATCTTCGCGTCATGGATGGAAATTTGAAAAGTGTAGTACGCATCTGAAAATATAAAAAGGTCTCAGACGTCAGTTTAGATAATAAAGTTAGATGATAATCTGGTGGTGGTGATGATTACACACTTACCAGTCCTGTTGCAGTAAGCAGAGCAGCTGCAGATGTTTGTCTTGTATTCTGGAAAAGGTTAACACATGTTGGTTTCCCTGCATTCACTTATATTTCACCATTAGTTGATGAATCAATCGAAAGTCTGATTTGACAATGCGGGTCACTGTTTGAGGATGTTTAAGGGGGGGGCTCACCTGCTCTGCAGTGAGGGGTCCTGTATACAGACTCACTGTTGGAAGATAAACACACGGCACAAACAACTTAATCAAACATGCAACAGTAATCACAATAAAGATCTATTCCTAGAAATATCATTTAATGTTCAGGGGTTAAACGTGAGGATGCTAACCACGTTGCACCGGCTCCTCCGGTATGATTGCAGATGTTCTTCTCTTCTGGATCGCTCCTGCAGTCATTTCTTAACGGACCTATTCAATCAGACGAATGGTTGCTAGCATTACTGAAACGTAGGTGGTGTGTGTACTTGTGAGGTTATGTATTGAAGAGTATGTTACACTCACTTAGTCTATTTGCTCTATTTCCCAACACCTCGATGTCAGAGGCAGCGTTACTTGCCGCACAGAGAGTTCGGAGGATACAACACGGAGGGATGTTCTGCCTCAGGCCCAGCGTCACGGAGCAGTTGGTCTTTCTGAAGAACAAGGTCAGTGGGAACTTCACTGATTTGAAAATGGCTGACAAACAATACATTGATGAGTTGAGAAAACAAGATGAATCAATCAGCAGTAGTTGCAGTATTTCCCCGACCTTATTGCAGCCTTCACGTCACAGGAAACCTCAACTCCCTGTTAGAACAGAAATACATTTGTCATTCACATGATACAGATGTTGCAACATACAGACACATTTTAATGTTACTCACTTGAACCAGGCCAGTTGGTTGGCTGAAAAAGAAATAGAAACAGTATTAATACCCGGATGTCTTCAGTCCTGCTATTTCATCTGGAATATATGTAGCAAAAAGATCATTGAGGCTCGGTAGAGAAATCAGGGGATCAATCAGGGGATCCCCCATTAGTATGGAAACCAAGAACAGAAACATTTGCATTCATTTCTTTAATGGTGTTCTCGAGATCACAAGCTCTGTACATTATAAACTCAAGATAACAGCTGGACTTCTGATGATAACGGCTAAATTCAGCTTCTAATCTTTATAAAATAAAAGGCTCACGATAACACCATAATCCCCCTGATTATAATAAAGAACTAATACTAGTACCAATACTACTACTACGACTAATGATCATGTAATTTTAGTGCTACCTGGTTGGGTGCATGCTGGAGTAGAGTGATGAGTCTGTCGTGTTGCTGCTCTGAGTCACATCCAATGTAGTAATGTGATTTGCTGTAACTGCAGATGTGTTGTAGCCCTGTAATGTTGGTGTAGCTGCAGTTGTGTTGTAGCTGTTTAACATTGATGCAGCTGCAGTTGTGGTCGTACTGTTGACCTCTAATGCTGGTGGAGCTGCAGATGTGTTGTAGCCTGGTAATGCTGGTGGAGCTGCAGATGTGTTGTAGCCTGGTAATGCTGGTGGTGCTGCAGATGTGTTGTAGCCTGGTAATGCTGGTGGAGCTGCAGATGTGTTGTAGCCTGGTAATGCTGGTGGAGCTGAAGTTGTGTTGTAGCCTTGTGTTGTTGACATGTCTGCAGATGTGTTGTAGCCTGGTGTTGTTGGCATATCTGCAGACGTGTTGTAGCTGTTTAACGTTGATGCAGCTGCAGTTGTGGTCGTACTGTTGACCTCTAATGTCGTTGCATCTGCAGTTGTGTTGTAGCCTGGTGATGCTGACGTAGGTGCAGTTGAGTTGTAGCTTTGTAGTGATGTTGCGGCTGTTGTGCTTGCTGTCTGGTATAAGGTGTTTGCAGATGCTGTTAGGGGAGAAGTGGGTGTGGTAGTTGTGCTTTGGTGGTCTGGAAACAAGCAGGTCTCCAGATTATGTTGGAACACGTGCTGGAGCTGAGAAAGGGAACATGCCACTCAATATCTAAATTCACAATATACATTGTAGACGTTGGGTATATATTATAATGGACAGCTGGTCCATAAACAGACTCCCTACATACCCAGGACACAATTTCTGATTCATTCTTCGTCCGTCCAATCACATTCACTGTGACATCAACAAAGTAGTAGACTGCAGTGAGAAGGAAAGACAGGACATCGTCAAACTTGTTGTGGCATGATATAATAATAGTCAAATTCCTACATTTCCCATAATGCAACACTCACACCTGTTTTCAGTATTATTATGTTGTTGTTTTTTTTCCCATTTTAAGGATGACCCTTATCTGTTATGTTCTGATTTGGCAAAGATTGTTCTGAGTTTACCTGAAGAACCTGAATCGTTTGTCACCGGCAGGAAAGGAGGAGACGGAGCAGCAGAGGTCTGACTGAAGGAAGCGAAACCTGATGGGGAAACAAATCACTTATCACCAGTCTGCACACGATGAACGACATGGAAGTCATTCAAAGTTCATTGTTATTGTCATCACCTGCTAATTTTGAATTTACATCAGTTAATCACAAGTCCCACAAGGCCAAATAAAAGGCAAACACCCGAAATGATTTATGACCACATCACTACCATTAACTGTGCCCAGTTGAATGTACAGGGAGCACTCAAAGCCACAGATTATAATCTATGTTCCAGTAATACACGGCCTAGAGACACATAATTATATCTCTAAACCTGAAACTAAATCTACCAACAAACTGGATGTTTGGCAGAGTTTCAGGCGCCAGCAGGACGATAAAACTGTTTTTTAATGACGCAAAATCAATGAATAACTAGCGCTGCGAGCAGCATTGAACGGGCCCTCGCACTCCCCCCGCGTGTCGAGGCACGTAGCATTCGCCGTATCTTAACCGCCTTCAGGCACGCAATGTAATCGAACCTCACAAACACACCCAAAACAAGTCATTTCCTGTCACCACTAGGTGTCGCTATGATCGATAATCAATATTTCTCATCAAGCGTTTTCAGGTCAGGACTCTTATCAAACATGTGAGGTTTGATGACGGTCCGACCATGTTTAGCCGATTTATAGCTGGTTGATGTTTGATGGCGAATGATCAGGGTTTATGGCGCCGTAACATCCAGGCCGTGTGACGAAAACTCAATTTTTTTGGCAATTTATCGTCGCCCAACCCTCCTCTGTACGTGGACCAAGTTTGAAGATGTTTCGATGAAAACTCTAGGAGGAGGTCGTTCAAATACGACCCCTGCAAATCCCAAAAAACAATGAGAAATCGGAACTTTGATCCAAAATGGCGGACTTCCTGTTACGTTCAGGTCATGGTGCCAACTGACTTTTTTGTGCGTCTTGTCATGATACATATACGTACCAAGTTTCGTGTCTCTACGTCCAACAGGCGTTTGGGGCTCTTCTTTTCCAATTTTCTAGGTGGCGCTATAGAGGCAATTTTGAACACTCATAAACCACACCCATAAAATCTGACCATTTTCGCCGGGCCGAACACACCTGCAAATTTCCATGACTTTTTGAGCACGTTTAGGCCCCCAAAAAGGCGATTTAACTTGGGCACTAAAAAGAATAATAATAATAATAATAATAATAATAATAATAATAATAATAATAATAATCCGTACAGATCCAATAGGGCCTCGCACTGCGTGCGTGCTCGGGCCCTAATAAGAATCCGTACAGTTTCAATAGGGTCCTCGCACTGCGTGCGTGCTCGGGCCCTAATAATGATTCTGCCTCCACAATATACTCTGACAACAGGAGGTCCCTACTACACCTTTAATGCTTGTGCCCCATCTGTTGATACGTCTAAACTGATTTATTCAAACACAAAGTAATTCAAAGGTTGATTTACATGTTGTCTATTTTCCTTTGTGTCACTCATACATCCTGTTTTTAATCTCTCAGTAAACCTGAACAACTAAAAGTTTTCTTGTAATCCCTATGAACACATTACGCAAGCCTCCATATATTAATGTTACGTCTGTTTTTCAGACTAACTAAAAGTAACCATTAAAGATTATTAAACAGAATCTCTTCGTATGCAACTTGTTATTGTTTTTAGAAAAGTATAACCGATATTCTCAACCTGTAAACTTGTTGTGAAATATTGTGTTTTTGTCCTATTCATACTGTATATCCTGTTGCAGACAGGCCTTTGACGCCTTTGTGTACAAAGAATCTGCAGCATTGTGAAACTCCTGTGATCATGAAACAGAAAACATTCAGACTGGACCAACAGGTTACTGGTAAATTAGAGAGGAACTTAACACATGTGTGTGTGATGTGCTACACGATGACAGTTCAGACGGTTCAAACTGTTCAGACGTTGCAGATTATAAATAGAGTTGTAGAGATATCTGTTCAGATACAGAGAACCGCTGACAGACGCCTCCAGTTTATTATCTATCACAGGTGATGTTAGAACTTACCCGCCAGCAGGATGACTAGCAGGAGTATCTGAAACCAGTGCGGCTGTCTGACATGTGAGCCTGGCTTCTTCACCCTGAGATACAACAAATAAAAGAATTTAAAGCCCTTTTTGAAGATTATTATTTGACCTACGAATAAACATGTCTGGTTACACAACAGGTGGAGAAAAGGGTGAGCGAGTGAGTCATAGAGAAAAGTTCCCGGGTTAATCCCCTCTTCAATTACACATGCAAATGGATGTTGAAGGCATTTGTAACAAGTTTATATCTCATCACTATAACATCAGATCACTGCCGGTGCATCAGGTGCATCAACTCACATCTTTACAGTCAGAAATATAAATATAATTAAACAGCATATTCAAAAAACACAACATATCTTTAAAACAGGTCAGAGGTTAAATATGGTATAAAGAACAATAAGGTACATTAAACGAGGTGAGCTGTGATCCTGGTTAGGGAATAGGAGACCTGCCACCGTCACATTACCTGACAAAGGACGTGGACATGTGTACACAAGTAGATCCACGAGAACAACCGCCTGTGGCTTTCATGACTTTATCCTCATTTTCATAGATCATAACTTCCTGTGGGCAAAATTCCAAACTTGAAAAACAAAGTCAATCCACCGACTTCGGATTCAAATTGTCATCTTTCACAGAACCGGCGAAGACCTGGCTTTTGTTTTTAACTGACTGCTGTGTTAGTTCACTTTGTCATGTAGGATCACTTGCTGACGTGTGGCACGCCCCTGAAACGTCAACCAGAAAAAAGGCTGACCTCTCAAACATTTGATCTCACACTCAAGTCTCACTCAATACGTACCCACCCCCCAGGACTGGAAATGATTGGATGTTAAAAGCTTATCCGGAAAAGAGAAGCCAATTGAGATCAACTGTCAACTTAAAAAACAACACTGTACATCATGAATGTCCCCTCTGAAGGAAGATATTTATCTTCTCCTTTATTTAACCGCTAAGGTGTGCCCAAGGGTGTGCCCTGATTGTTCTCACTAACAGACATGACAAGTGCCTGAAGGGGAACGCTGCAGAGCTAAAAGCGTCTTGGCTTTGACACTGTTGCGTCAGGAGAAGTCAGGCACCAGCAGCATCATACCAATGTGTCCGTCTTGTTAGGCAACTGTTCTTCAGGACTGTCAGTGGTAGGAGCTGTATTCAACCAAACAAACCTAGTATTAAATACAGAGAGCTGTGAGGTTTACATGTGTTTTAGGGGGCACAAGGAATATAATGCTTGTATGCTATCATGAACAATCAATGTTGAGTTGATGTAACACCAGCTTGAGTTTTCCTGATAAGATAAAGTTGGAAACAGGTGTATGAAAAAGTGTAGTTCAACAACTTCCCACTAGAGGGAGCCATGGATTGCAGGTCACCAGATGTTTGCAGCAGAGAGTTTAAAAGGCAGTTTCAAACACATTCCTTCAACATGGTTTGGTAGAAGCAGAGACGGAGTTCACAGAGAAAAGAAAGAATCTAAAGAGGTCAAAACTCCATCCACACTTGTGGTACATAGATCAACTTTATTGTTGGACTGGTGCGTTTTAGCGTGTGATCTTCATCGTAGGACGACCCCGATCAGGGGGAAAACACCTCTCTCACACACACCACTCAAGAATGAAATTTGAACACGTCTTTAAGAGCATACATTTATTATTTCGAGAGGATGATACAATTCACTGTAAATAATGTGCCTAATCAAGCAACAAAATGAATTATTATTAAATGTATTTTTTTGTAATTTAAACTCTTTCTCTTATAAAACAAGCATGCCAAAAACACACATATACATGCGCAAAAAATAATAGCCATTAAACGCAACAGCTGATCTTGAATTGTCAGACAAGTGAACACCTCTTGACCTCCTGCAAGAGGCCATATCTTTTGTCAACAACAGACATTGTGTGCAACCTTAAGTTTATTTCCCGTAAACGTGTGGCCAGTTGTTTGCTGATTGCAGCCAGTTAAACTGTTCATCCTGCCGCACCCTGAATGCACTATGCATACAGACTCCAGTAAATGATGTTGAAGAGCAGGTAAGCCATGGGAAAGATAACTCTGGAGTACGAGTCAATCATGTAGCTGTTGCTCATGAGTAAGCTGAGGTTTCGTCTCAAAGGGTGCTTGCGGCGCAGCCTGGTGCCCTCTGTGGGTGCGGAGACGGTAGAGTTTCGTGACTGGGTGTTCCTCTCTGTATTTGGCGTGCTGGAGACCTCTGGAAAGGAAGTCAGGTCAATATCATTGTCATGGAAACAACCATCGAACGCCATGGCCTGGTTGGCGTTGAACGAGGAGGGAATCTGCATTGACAGAGGAGGGAAGGTTCTGAGGTCAGCCAGCTCCAGATGGTAGGAAATTGTTTTTTTGTGTGGGTCAAACAAGTCACATGGGATTTATTTTTAGACATTAAAAAAAATCTGAATGACCTTTGCCCTCCTGAGCTTCTTCATCTCTTCCACTGTGGTGAAATAGTTGACCGCAGCATACTCAATGACAGTCAGGAAGACAAACAGGAAGCTTGCCCACAGATAGATGTCTACAGCTTTGACGTAAGACACCTGAGGCATAGAGGCTGAGACACCGGTGATGATGGTGGACATGGTCAGAACAGTGGTGATGCCTGGATACAGAGAGCACACACAAAACATGAAGTATCACAGACGTCGCCTGAGAAATATCAAACTATATCAAAAACCTCCAAATACATAATTGCATCCAGTGTATTTGCAGGTTTTTTGAATTGCTAGAAACAATCTGGTGTGTGCATGACAATCAACCTAAAAACATGTTTTTAGAGGCAGATGCGGTCTCAGTACCCAGAGAGACACGAGCAGGTACGGCCCTTCTGTCTATCCAGAAGGACACCCAGGACAGCATCACCATCAGCATTGTAGGAAAGTACGTCTGAAGCATGAAGAAGAAGATATGCCTCCTGAGAATGAAGTTTATGTAGAGCCGATTGTACCAACCTGAAACGGAGACAGTAGACAGAATGTGGAGGTGGGACAGGCAGGGAATAACAACAGGAAGTGTCAGCGAATAAAAACACATCACTCTGAGAAGTGACAGAATCTAAGAAAGTACAAGATGGACCTGCAGGAAGACATTTGAGCTCAGAGAGCCCCCAAGCTATAACCACACATACCAGTACTGCTGTAGAAGGCAAGTCCAAAGGAAGGCTGGAAGTCTTCAACAAAAAACTGAGAGAGCACGATTTCATCAGTCCTTAATGAATCGTTCCCGTTCTTCCAGTAGAGCATGAGGTCGTTCTCATTGTAAGCATCTTCAAGAGAGGAGAAAGGAAGGGGGAGTGGACACGTTTACAAGTCGCCTCTCTTGGATGCCGTGGATGATTTCCTCAGAGGAGAGGAGGAAGTGCACAGAAACAGGACTCCTGCCTCTCCTCTGGGATCAGCATCCATGCTTTATTCATGCATTGAAATAATATGACAGAGGCATAGAGAGGATAGTGGGAGAAGCAGGCCAGAAAGATAAAAGGATCCCCAAAAAGGAGATGGAAAGTAATCCTGAATATCAGCAGTTAGATAAAGTGCAGAACACAATGACAAGAAATAATCCCCAGTAAATCCTGCATCACAAAGATACAATATATAATGGACAGAGATTGACCAGAGTTATGATTATGATTTATCTATTCTATGCAAAATAAACATGGTGACTGATGTGGTTTGAAGTTTGGTGCATGCATGAAGTACTGGGCGTATTTCAAAGTGTGTTTTTCAAGTAAGCACATAATTCGATTTCTGTAATGCAAGTTAACGTGATATCCGGCGGTCACAAGCATCAAAGTCCTGTTTGAAGTTTGATACTCACAGCTTTCCAGTTCCAGAGAGCAATTCTGTGTGTCCAGGGGGAAACTACTGAAGTCCATGGAGCAAAGTGCTGTCACGGTGATCCTAAAACACAGCTCACAGTTAAAGAAACACCCACAGAAGTCAAGCAGTCATGCAACCAGCAACTGCACAAAACATTGAATTTGCATTATGGATGACGAGATTAACGTCTTTCAACTGGCAAGTAAGATGTCCAACAGGGAATCAGACAATACAAGTGACAGCTGACATGCTGATATAGTCACTAATTACAGCTGTCAGCGGTGCAGCATCTGATGACAGACTCCGTGGCTGCAGCAGGCTGTGAGGGATGAAGCCATATTGCTGACATCTGTGGCTGAAATGGATCTGATGAATGTAGCCTGAGAGCTTACCGGCAACCTACTCATACTCCTGCGGATGTCTCCTTGTTATGGTAAATCCTGCGGTAATAATCCGGTTGATTGTTGATGTCGTTAAATGCCGTTTTCAAAACATGGTAATAGCTTTTAAAAATGGGATTCACTGAAGAAGATACGCTTGGTTAAAGTGACAGTATGTAACCTTTGAAAGGACAATGACACTGATGAAGCGTGTTTTCCATTTCATTCCATAGGAGCAGCTTGTACTGTGGTATCTTTTCTTGTAGAGCATCTTTTCTGCGAAGCTACTGGTTCAACAGAATCTTGGGGAATTATCTTGCACTGCTTTGAGTAGTAAGAGCACATCTTTGTAAATAACATAGAAGAGACATGTTTTCTTTTCACCTGACACTGTAGAGGATGTTGCCATCAGGAAAAACCCTCAGCATGATGTTCTCCATGGTTGTGTCGTGGATGAAGGAGCGCTTGGAGTGGACAAAGAACACATCGGGGACCCAAATCTTCTTCACTAGCCGCGCATCAAATGTTCGACTTTTGTTACTGCTGGAGGGGAAGGCCAGGCGATCGTCCTGCCAGTAGTGCCTCAGGTACAAAGTCATAGTGAAGTCCTGGAGAAAACAAAACACACTCACATTAAAAGAAAATACATCGGTGTGAGGGCCCGACAAAGAAATGAGGTCGGTATAGTGTTATTAGAAGGAACGAACCATGTTCACTTCACTGATGCTGTCAATGCTCTCGACCTGGACATCAATACCCACAGGGATGGCTGAACCTGCAAATGGTCAAATGTTACAGTTGATCAGCTTTAAACAACAGTTGGATCACATGTCGTCATCATCACATCCTCCATGAATCATCTGTCTGTACATCTACCAGAGATTATGTCCACAAATCCCACTGCTAAGCTATATGTGAAGGCATAAACCCCGACGTAGAGTCGTCAGAGACACCATGTTGGATCAGAGTGATGATTCTGCCATCATGCTGGTCCGCGGTAAATAAACACCGCATGTATCACTGCAACATCACTTCAACATCTAACACACAGCTGACAGATCCTGATCCCCTTTGGTCTGCTGCTCACTCGTGGAGAACAGATAGGATGCCACAAACTGCTGAAAGAGTTTAGAGATATTTGCCTCAGACGTGAGTTAGACATTAGGGATGAGGTTTAGCATCGGCAGAGATTAAAATCTCCTTAAATCCTTTCAAAACAAGACTTTTGTAAACAGGCAACAGATCCAAATCAGATTTTGTTATATTTATCGAATCTGGCCTGAGGGAATAACTCCGGTTCACCGCAAACACCTACTGAACATGAATTCAAAGTAAGTGTGTGTGGTTGGTAAGATCTTTGGCGGTTGGCAAGTAGTAAACAGTCATTAGTTCTTTAACACCATATTCCTGCAGCACTCTGAAGCTTAACGCGGCATCTACTGAGCAGGGAAACACCAGACAGGCCTGCATATTTACCACCCAGTACTTCCAGGACCTTTGCTCAGAGCTCTTTTCAAACATTGCATTCATTTTGAATCAACTGTACACCTGTATAGTTTCGTGATTGCACCTTAGATGGGTTTTGGTCGTATCGCTGTGACATAATTTGTCCTCCAGCAGACAGATGCACAAATAAAAACCCGCTCAAGTACACAAAAGCACCTCTGTGGTACTTCCTGCTGCAGTAGGTGCCTCCAGGACCACATTTAGCCTTGATGACGCACACACGGACTCACAAGGTGAAAGCAATGGCAACACACTGCCACAGCTGGTAAATAAAGCAAATGTGAAGGAATAACACCTTTGACGTCATGTCACACGCTTTTATTTTCTGCAGTAATGTGCAAATATCGAACCTCCTGAGCCAACGTAAGTATTGTGGTGCGATTTAACAATAGGTGATGTAAACCCTTACAAACAATCTAAACATACACACACACACACGCATGCACACACACACAAAAGAAAAGCCAATACATCACTAAGAGTTTGAACTTCAGGTTGAACTTGGATAACAGCCTGCATGGATACATACAAATGTTTAAAGTTCCAATGCTATGTTAAAGACTACCATGTTGCATTAGCACATCGATACTGTAGTGAATGTTGTGGTCCTTATGTCATCGTCCGGTGGCAGGATACAGAAACCATCTGATGTGTAGTGTAAACATCCTGTCCTATCAGTGCCATTACCTAATGAAGGTAAGCACTCAAAACATCAGACCACGATGACAATAGAATAGTGGAATGGGAGGGATTATACGAGGCAGCTCGGCCTCTGATCATCTTTACAGACAATATCAGGGGACTGGAGCTCGTCAACTCGTTTACAGGAAACTTGTGAAAAAAATGTAGGTCGAAAGTATAAAACTGGACACGCAATCATGACGGAAGAGGTCAACTACGACTTGCAGGGAGTAAAGCAGCTGATGTAATCTCTATAAACACATATCTGCATATGCATGCAGAAACACGGCTCTTTGACGCTACATTCAGATTGTATAACCACATCATCATCCGACAAAATCACCACACACAACGACAGCTGTGATGTTATATCAGCTAAGTTTATGTTTTAATGGTTAGAATCTCCAACTACACCCAATCCTTCCGGCTTGTTTAAAAATACATACATATTTATATAATACAACGAAATAAGTGCATCTATAGATGTTTCGAAATTGAGCTCAAAACCCCCTTGAGGTTTGAGCTCATGAATTAAAGGTACTTCGGGATTCTGTAGCGTTCAATGGTGTTATAACTCAACACAAACTGAGCCATCAAGAATTCAAGGGGAGAGCGAAGAGGATCTTTAAGGATCCTTTAAAAAAATTAAGCAGCGTGATCTTCGCAACAGCGGCCTCTTCTGGCACAAGCGGAAATAATTGGACGCTGGCCCATTTACTCCTGCTGATATGTCTGTGGGGAGAGTGTTGCACAACTTGTATCAGCTGATGACAGCCACACCAGCAGTGGCGGGTCAGTGACGAGTGGAGTTAGATGTTTCTGCATCTGATCTCACAGCAGTTTCCAGCAGCTAGCGTAACGCTGAATGAGTGACGAGCAGGAGGGAGGATGTTGCATCTCCCCTGTCAACCTTCTCTGGTGGGTTGTTGCCACTGCCATCAAGTCTGTAATCAGATTTCTGAACTCACTCATGTTTCCTGCCGAGTGAATCAGTTATATACTGCAATAAGAGGCGTTCAATGCCACCATTCTCCCTATTACATGTCATCGTACCATCCAAAGGATTTTGTAGCTGTTATTACAAGGTCAAAAAGTTACATCATGTTCCTTTAATGGCCGATTTACCCAAATATTCTTGCAAACCATTTGCATGGATTAATAGGAAAGATGGAAATAAAGCTTGTCATGCACAGGTTTGCGTTATGGCTTCTTGTGTCCGATATGAAAACGTGAACCAGGTTCTGCACATGTATTCATATTGTAACTAATGTCACATTTCAATATCCCCTAACACCAGGCTTTTTCTCTCCCCCACAGAATTAGGTACGCAGTTCAGATTATTTTTTCCCTGTAGTGTTGTCTGCGGTCGCTGTCTCACACATAGACAATCTAGGTCACCAAGGGCTTTTTTTGGATGGCGTAACACTAAAGACAGCACAGTAACCCACATCCACCTGACTGAGTTAACCGGGAAGCACATGGTTATTAAAACAATATAGATAGATAGATAGATCGGTGTGTCTCTTACCTCCGAAGCCCGGACGCATTGCAAAGTCATGGTCTTCAATCCGAAGCAGCTGTTCTGATTTGATAAGCAAGGACTTTGTGCTGTCGAGCTTCTTCATCTTGAGATCCACTCGTCTGAGAATAACAGGGGACAAATAACATCTGATGCCCAAGCTCTTTCTTTGTTATTATCTTTCTCTTTCTAACACAGGCGCGTGAAGAATTGACAGCTGGTCGAGGGAGTTAGTGATGAGTAATTGCACTTCAGCTCTCTGATTAAAACCAAAGGTCTGATTGAGAAGAGAGTTTCTTGCCACTGATTTAACACACTGGCTCAGAGATATTGATCGGGAGGCCTATGTTGTAGGTTTCGTATGTCTTGCACTAAGAGTCACATCTGTCCTAAAAACATATAAAGTTATTATAATGAACCAACAATAGCTCTCTAAATGATGTCAATATAAGCAAACAAGCAAGCATTGACCACTGAGAAGACTCACTATAAACCAGCCAGTAAAATCAAATGAAGAAATCAGTAGTTATGTGAAATTAAACACCTGAAACGAGTCTCCGAATGTCATCTCTCACCACAAATCATCCTCTCCCTGACCGGCTCTTACCTTCATCCACCATGACATTGATGGAAGGCACCATGAATAATTACGCAACCATATTTTGGATGACCTTGTTTATCGCCATACAGATAAAAAGCCTCCCATAAAGACACAAAAAGAAGATGCCTGGTGTCCAAAGGCATTCTTCGCAGCAGAAGCAGCTTTACAACAAAAAATCCCACTCGGGCTCACCCGCCATGCTTTTGTTTGGTGTTCTCTCCAAGGTACTGCTCCTTGTGTCTCCTCTTGTTTGGGAAATGGCTGCTGTTGAGCTGTGTGACGGGCCACAACCAGGCCAAGCACATCAGTCTTAAGGCCAGGAGGACCACTCTCATGGTGAAACTGGGGCTGTAAACACAAGAGGAACCCAAACGTTCCTCCGTCAGCGTCAGTTTCTCACCCAGGCAATTCCACAGCTGTCCCTGTACTCTAGTGGCACGTCCATGTCCCAGCAGCACTCATTCTGCCCTGCCACGCACACACCCGACTGGGGTATTATCCTGCAATCTCATGTCCTGCATGGTGAACATCAGTTGAGATATCCAGCGCTCAGCTCCAGTGCACAGGCATTCCCCTGGTTGAGTTGGTTTGTCAATGTGCCATCCCTCTGCTTCCGTCTCCTGACTCATGTTCCTCCCTGAGTCCGCGCTGTCTCCACCCTCTGATTTAAAACCAAATATCAATTTATTCCTATAATGACAAAGGAATACCATTAATTCCTCCCTAATCCTCTTATATGTGGTTGGTGAAATCTTTCAGTAACCTACAAACTGGAGGCAGCAGAGGGCAGCGAGGGGGATAATACAACCAGCAGTTTCATCATCATTCTAAACAGATAAAAATAAAAGGCCTGCAGCCTACTTGTATTCATTGCAGGATTTTCCCTCCAGTTGCACTCTGCTCTGGTGGCAGGACATGAATGATCCCATCGACGGACAGACGCAAGCATACGGTCGGGCCACATCTGTACACGTTGCAAACGTTCTTCTTTAAATTTCACTTTAAAAGTGTTCAGATATTAAATGATTCAATGTTTTAGCATTGAGGTTTATATTCAGCTAAAGATAAAGACAACACGATTGACTTCATACAGAAAGTAACAGAAATAATATACTCTGTAATGGTAATAACAGCGATACAAAATCAACTCCTTTCCAAATTCTGAACTTTTCAAAAGTATCATATGCTGCAGGGCTATTTCGACTGAGGCCAGAGGTGTGGACACGAGTCACATGACTTTGACTGGAATCTGTCTCGAGTCAAAAAATGACTTCATTTGAAAGACTTGGTAAACTCCCTGAGAGCTACACGTTCTAAAATAATGCCATACAAGTAAGTAAGTAAGTAAGTAAGTAAGTAAGTAAGTAAGTAAGTAAGTAAGTAAGTAAGTCAGTCAGTCAGTAAGTCAGTCAGTCAGTCAGTCAGTCAGTCAGTCAGTAAGTAAGTAAGTAAATAAGTAAGTAAGTAAGTAAATAAGTGTGTGAGTAAGTGTGTGAGTAAGTAAGTGCGTAAGAAAGTAAGTAAGTAAGTAAGCAAGTAAGTGCATAAGTGAGTAAGTAAGTGCGTAAGTAAGTAAGTAAGCAAGCAAGTAAGCAATTAAGTGCATAAGTGAGTAAGTAAGTGTGTAAGTAAGCAAGCAAGTAAGCAATTAAGTGCATAAGTGAGTAAGTAAGTGTGTAAGTAAGCAAGCAAGTAAGTAAGTAATTAAGTAAATCAAATTAATTTCCGTTATAATAGTTCTTGAATTTACACTCAATTCAATGGAATTGTGTTCAAATACTTGAGACTCACCTGGGAACACCTCTGGTCCTGATAATAATGTATCTGTATGAGTATCTGTAAAAACCTTCTACCTTCCTTGACAAAAGCTTTTTATTGTGTAAAATTAATAATTATCTTGAACCACACGATGTTTGATTATTTCATAGCAATGTTGTAAGTGATTAGTCCCTTATGTATTAATCTGCTATACATGGTGTCACCAGCAAACAATCCTCTTGGATCAGAACCACAGCGTACTGTAAACATTCGACACATTTGAATGTGCTAATTTGTATCTGTGTTATATCTGGCACAATAGACGTACAAATCAACGTCAAATCGCTGCTTGGAATGAAGGAAAAGCAAATAAGTCATGGGAATTCGGAAATGTCACAATTTAACATGATGAAGAAAAACAAAGTGTTCAAACAAGCACATTAAATTATATTGGTTTTAATCAAGGAGAGAGTGAAAACCTGGACAGCATGACTCAATTCTAGTGGCATGGTCCCTTTAATCTGGGATTACCGTTGATTGAGGACAGACATGAGCAATGGCATCTTAAAGAATCCCTCACGTGGACATGGGTTGACTTCAACATGTGAGCCCCACAGCTGCTGGATGACAGGGAAGCCATCCAAATGTGAGGCTGGCGTTTCATCTGAGGCCTCTAGAGGTCGTTATCTTCCAAAATACATTAGGAAACTGTTTAGTGCTTTTTTTTTTTAAGTCCATGAACAGAATCTTTCATATGTGGTTATCAGAAATACAGAATCAAGCTGAAGAAAAATATTCCCAATCCGAGCTATATTCTATATGACAGCAATGTTTTCTGATATTATGTAGATAGATTTAAATCTGGATATCACATCTATCTACTTTCTGAAGCCTGTAATGCCTGCTCAGGATCACATGGAGTTAAAGTCTCTTCAATGATGAATAATGCATTTGTATGAAATAGGGATTATTAGACATTAATTGTTGTGAAAGTCTGCACCAGATGTTTTGCAGCGCTGTTGTGGAAATGGAAAGCGTTTGTAAGTCGGAGGTACAAGACGGCTGGTTAAACATTTGCCTGCCTGGTTAATTAGTCAGTGTTTCATCAGTGTTAGAAAGGATGTAAAGTGGAATCGCAGAGATGCAGTTCACTGCGCACCAGTATTCATTCACACACATGCATGCCAATTACTGTTAAGGGAACAACAACTAAGGGAACCTTTGACATGGCAGAGGTGGACGGGACCAGAGTCGTGCTGCTTATTTTCTTGGGGAAATTACTAGCAACAGACTCAAAAGGTATTGTAACACATAACATCTGGACCGACAAGTCACTGGTGAACTTTTTATTCTGAGCAAGAGGAATTTAAGATGTGTTGTGTTAAGAGTTATTGCTGTGTAATGTAAAAACATGTAAGAAAACTAGTTGTGGTTGGCTTATATGTCTTTTATTGTGATACAATAATCAGTAAGGATTTTTCATTTTTCTAATTTAAAAGCATTGAAGGGCAAAGGTGATTATAATTCTCATGCAGGGAAACCTTTCGCCACAATTTCTGGCAAACCTTGCTAATAGTGTCCACATGTATGTACATGCATGCATGTTTGAAAGCATCTAATGTAAATCATTGTGGAAAAAAAACACTGAACATAAGAGCTTGTGTGCTTACTTATTTGAGGCCACAAAGAAAACACTGGCAAGACAAAGTATCTGTCGCTGAGTCGTTCAAAGTGTTTTGCAGCTCGGTTGTTTATGCCATGTGGGTTTTGTTTTGAGCGGCATCATGTGTAGAGTGACAAATGTGCAGAGAGCATCAGTTTGCCGCTCAGTGTCTGACTGGAGCCGAAAACACAGCTGTGAGTGTGACCCATCTGTGACTGCAGCACCCGTCCCAGGAATTCTATGAAAGCTTGTTTGACTCTGCTAAAAATATCTCAATCCCAGACAAAAAAGATCGGATGTTTATCAGACAACAATACTTAGAGTACGGAAATCATTTTTAAGAGTATTTTAAAAGTCCAACAGCTGTTGTTCAATATCAGTTTAAACAACATCAAAGGAAAGAAGAGAGACAGACTGTATTGTTGTCTTCGTGGCAGATGTGCATGAATGAAATCAATAGGGGAATCGATAAAGTTTCAAACTAGAGTAAGTTTTTTTGTCTTCCAGCCATGGGAGAGACTGACATTGTTCGTTTTGAGTATTTTGCAATACTGCAAAGAAAAACCACCGTGGGCAGAAATGGGCGTGGCCTATATCAAAAGATTTAACTCAATTCACAGAACATGTGGATATGATGTTTCTGAAGAAGCATATATTCACCACAGCTGACATGATTTAAATGTTTAATCCCTAAAGAATTCCTTCAGTTTCAGTAGAGCGAGTGATGGTTAGATAGACCACAGGGCTGCTTGGATCACGTAGATCAGTGCAACTTTAGTTTTTTAAGAATGAACCCAACTGCAATGATCTGCTCGTCTAACTGTCCCCTCATCATGTTCAAGTCTTGCTTCCAGATGCCAACGTCAGCTGCATCATCCATGACGACTGCATCCTGCCCTGCAGCTTCAGGCCCACTGGCACTGTGGTGATCCACTGGTACAAGCAGCAGATACCCGTCCACAGCTACTACTACAACAAGGATCAGTTTGGACTCCAGAACAAGCACTTCAGTGGAAGGACCTGCTTATTCAACTCCCACATCCCTCATGGGAATGCATCCCTCCTCCTCAGGAGGGTCAAAGTTCAAGATAAGGGAAGGTACAAATGTTACACGAGCACACGAAAGGGAAACCAGGAAATCTTTGTAAACCTGGAGGTTAAGGGTGAGTAGACCTTCGAGTCCATTCAATATTTGAAAAAGTCTGTTTGATGTCACATTCAGCTTCCTTCTTCAGCTTAAAACGTTTGTCAGATCACTGAAGCACTAAAGTAGATAATTATAGGATGTCTGGATTTGAGCTTTTCTAACAAAAACCCAAACCGGAGAGACAAAACATCGATTTAACAGGACAATGTAGCTGCCTGGTCCAGGGATGCTTCCGCAGCAATATGTAACAACCCAGTTTTCAATTAATAAAAGATTACTTCTTGAATCGTGTCCCTACACAAAATCTCTTTGGAACAGTCTGCACTCGCTTAGCTTATTTTAGCTGTCTGCCCTACTAACCCGGAGCACAGCAGGTGTGCCAGGGAATTGAAGTTCAGCTGAAAAGCACCATCTGCAGGAGATTTGTTTCACTGCTGCGGGGAATCAGCAGGGCTGAGATGGGGAATGCAAACCCTTCGCAAAGGCAACGCCGTTTATCTCTGACTTTTGTCTTTTCCTGCTTCGCTTCCAGCTCTCATCCAGTCGGTTATCATGGAGTTGACGGATGAGATGGTCACCTGCTCCTCACATAACGTCTACCCCATCCCTCAGGTGACGTGGGCCACGGATCCTCCCTCCGCACAGGAAGCTCTAGAAAACTCCACCGTTAAAACCACGGATCACAAGGGTCTGTTCACCGTGGAGAGCACCCTGAGGATTCTGGGTAATCTCTCCAATTATACCTACTTCTGCTCTTTCATATCAACGGACAAGACGCAGGTGTGGACTGCCTCTCGCAAGAATCAAGGTGAGTTTTGATCAGAAACGATATTTTTTCTAAACTAAGGATACAAAAAACGTCAACATTTGACAACCAAATGTCAAAAATGTATAAAATATCTTTCAGAGAACATAACACAGGAAGAGGGGCACACGCTGTCAATCCCGTGTGTCGCCCCACACAGTCTTCAGAATTTCTCCCTCATCTGGACCTTCACCTCGTCCAGTGAACCCTCAGTCATCCTGCGATATGACAGCAGAAACGGACACCTGGTTAACCTGTGGGAGGGCCGAGCCGAACTGGATCCCGACCAGCTTCTACTGGGACACGGATCACTTCTGCTTCACAAGCCAGAGAGCGAGGAATCCTCAGGGACTTATACGTGCACCTTCTCAGGGCTGCAGAGCAGACACGTCGTTCAAACCAGCGTTAACATCACCGTTGCATCAATAAGTGAGTATTAGATTGAGAGTCGTGGATCTACATGAATACAGGAAGAAAATCAGATCACTAAAATAAAACATGGTGTGTTTGCTCTGCAGGTGAGGATGAACAAGGTGTGCAGAGGTCGTGGTGGAGCACTGCAGCTTCTGTGGCCTTTGTCTTGTTCACCATCGTTGTGGCTCTGCCTCAGTGTGTCAGGCAAAGAGGTTTGTGAGATACTGCAGCTGTAGAATATCAGCGTGAGTGAACCCTTCATGGACCACGGAATGAATATGGCCTAATATCACATGTGATTTTTGTCTGCACAGGAATGAAGACTGCTTCACGAAGACACAGAGGAGCAGGTCTTGTTGCAGTCGGACTTCACAAAGATCGAAACACCACGGCTTCATACACAAACGGACAGCACAGAGTGGAATGCAGCAGGTTACAACTCCAGTCCGAAGCCCGGGATGACCTGGCAGGCGGTACGCCAGATACAACAGAAGAGTGTACTGTGACTTTCCCGCCAGGTGATGAAACAGAACAAGAAGAAAGACCAGTAGGACCACTTATGGAAGAGAAGGATGCCATGCGAGCCAGCGGTCAAGACCAGGTTGACTTTGAAAACACTGAGCCTGGGAACTTCGCACCAGACTTCAAGTGATTCATGCATCTGGCCGTAAATGAGCATCAGACACTGGAGGATGATGCACAGAAACTACCTCCCATATTAAAGACACGTCCAGAGGACAAAGATTCATTACGAGCACGTGTCCAGCAGCATAACCTCATCATCATCAGCGAAGTCCTTGTATAAATATAAAAATGTTAACACTGAGGTGTCGTGTCCCAGACAAATAAAGAAAAAGAAAATGATGGTGTGAAGCTGTTTGCTTGTTTTCCTTGGAATTAACCAACGTGAAAGCTGAGCAGCAGAGTTAATTGATTAGCTCATTGAACATACACAGATTATATTTACTGGCTTTTCCATAACTTTTCAGCAAATTTCATGTTTTTTTCTTGATTTTCTTAAACATACGTGTACACATGAAAAATAAGAACCATGTAAAAATTGACCAAAGTATTGAACTAAGATTAGTCATATGTTATGTGGTTCGATACAAAATTAACATTAATATTTGTCATCTGTTTTGAGAAAATAGACACCGAGAATGAGCTCAGAGTTAAACACCAGATCACTCCTGGTATTTCAATTACTGCAAGATGGACATCCAAATGCAGGGGTAGGAACAAAGATCAGGCAGTAACATGGTGATACAGTGACGTTGTCCTAATGAAATCTCACTTCGATGAGAGAGAACTGTGTGGGTGAACAAATCAAATATAATTGATCCGCATTTAGCGACAAAACCTGTGCTTGGGCCTCTTTGCGATTGGGTGAGACATTCGCTGCCTTGAGACTTTCCATGCTGTGACTCAGTCCTCCCGATGATTACCAGAGTTGATCATACACCCACTCCCAGAATCCGACACCAGTTTTTCTCTCCCCACTCGCTTCACCCACTTTTCCACAGGCGTCTACTCAGAATCCAAATCACTCTCCAAGTGGTTTCAGTATCAGCTGAAATAAATGCAAACACACTCTCCTCTTTGTAGCAGATGTTGGTTGATTAAATATCTTTTTTACCTTCGGTGGACATTCCGAAAATTACATTTTTAGATCCCGTTGTCGAGACTCTCCTGAGATATACAAGTGTCTTTCCTAAAACCGTGAAAAATAAATAGGTTGTGTGTGTGTGTGTGTGTGTGTGTGTGTGTGTGTGTGTGTGTGTGTGTGTCGTCTCGCCCTTCGTTATTGATGACACCTGTGTCTCGTCTGTCTATCAGCTCCCTGCCCGCCCTCGTCTTCTCACCCGTGTCTTGTTACCTCGTTAG